>JAVQJD010019834.1:0-85494 GCA_036023655.1 Nannoperca australis
AATCAATTCAGATATCATAAATCTATCTATCTATCTGTCTGTCTGTCTGTCTGTCTGTCAGGCTCAGCTGTATTGGATCTTTACCTCTCCATGACTTGGAAGCTGTCATGTGAATTTCCAAATCTCTCTGCCGTACAATCTCTCTTCATGCTCTCAGTCTTTCTCTGATGAGAGGAGCGCAGAGGAGAGACAGCATCAGAGAGAGACAGAGAAAGAAAATGTGTGTGGGGGGGTTACACGCAGTAATACAGGCTTCACAAATGGGTATATAGTCACAATTTACCACTGACTGAACAAACGACTCTCAAACGATTGGACGGGCTCAAAGAAGGCAGCGTGTGAGAGTGCGTGTGTGTGTGTGTGTGTGTGTGTGTGTGTGTGTGTGTGTCCTGTTTGGGTACTGGTCACTGAGTCTTTTTCAGTGTGTTGATGTTCTAGAACTCCACACGGTTCTGCAGCTTTAAAAAAAAAAGAAGCTTTTTTTGGATTCATCATGGAGCGTTAATGCACCCTTGAAGCCCCACTATTTAAAAAGAGAAAAGGAGTAAACAAAGAAGTTTCAATCTGCTAGCAAACCGTGTTACTCTAGTATTCCTACAAGGACAGGCTACATGCACCAGCAAATACCACAGCAGACCTGTAAGTAGTGTGGGGTGTAATAAAAATGTCACAGAATGCCATTGTGACATTAACAATGCCATAAGGGTCTGTCAGGTTACTATGAACTCATTACTGGGAATCACAAACACATTATAGAACGTCCCTACAGGTATATTACTGTGATACCAATAAAGTGCCCTAAGGTTACATATTCTGAATATTAAGCACTCTACAGCATATATAGGGAGACTCTATTAAAATGGTGGATTAGAAATACTGCAATGATTTAAGATGTTCTGTTAAGTACTACCAAGCACAGTAGGAATGTTGCAGGATTCAAATTGAAATACCTTTGATCATTCAAACACTTGAACACAAACTTAAACACTAAAACTTTTCATCACAGATATATTCCCTCTCCCTGTATACATTCAGCTTGACATTTTACAGAATGGTCTACTATACAGTATTTTTGTAATCAATTGTGCAACCTTCCCACAGTGCATTGCAGTCTGCCTGGTCAGAATACCAACTGTACTCTCTTTCAGTATTGATTTGACACCTAAATGGAGATGCAATAGCCTTAATTTAACCAGTGACCTGTTTGTCACTCTCAGTTATTTGTCAGTAGGGAGGGTATACAGAACGCACACTCCGTTAGTCCTAAGGGTCACAGGGAGGTTGAAACATATAAGGAAGCAGGTTGGACAGATCTCCAGTCTACCATGACATCTGGGAGAACACGTACACTTTATATTTTACAATGTCTTTTTTTTGTGTACTGTTTTTTTGCCATGAAAAGATTTTTTGGGGTAATTTAGTTGTTTCTTTGCTGTTTAGACACATTCAGACAGCTTTATCTTCCTTTAGGATAGATAAAGGCATTTCGGTTCCATGAGATAACAAGTAGTGATGGATAGAAAGCAAAGTCATGAGTCTGATTTCTATCTATAAAGACAGACTCAGGTTTAACAGTATTACATAGAACAAAAGGTTAGTTTAGATGTGGGAAATATAATATTAAAAGCACAGAGGGTTTGATACAATCGGTGTACCACAACTTAATTTTTGCATCTATTCTGTAGTTGCTTGTCCAGGCTGTGGCTTCAGGTGAAGGAAAACAGGCCGTATAACCCTGTAACTTCCACCATATGTGGAACTGGAGGAGTTTACAAACATCCGCATGTCTGATGTTTGTACCTGATGTGAAGGTGCTTTGCTGCTCCTGTGCATATCAGTGATCATGGTCCACTGAAGCCAGAAGGACAATGTCAGATGGACGCCCCCCTCAATGCCTTCATATTGGACCTTTTCCAGACAGTTTGGCTGCATCTTCTTGTACTTGAATATCACAGACAGGAATAGGGTCATGGCACATCCTTCGGGTGCTGTGTCTGTCAATGTCTGCAATTTTACGAAACCGATAATCCCACAATCACGCCGGCTTCATGCCTTGATTGGCCAGCTGTGAAGTGGGAGAGGAACCCTTTTTTTTATTCTTAACACAGCTATTTCTGTCACATGTACGCTGTTATCCCCATATTTAAACGATGTCATGTCTCCACACATAGCTGACAGCCATTAACATTTTTGCTTTCTGTCGTGGTTTGACAACATGACATACAAACACGTCTTTTCTATTCCAACCCTGTGGAGTTTACAGTACTAGATGTTGCTTACTTGTCAAACCCTGATAATTCAGCCACATGTGTACAGGATTCATTTACGCACAGGTTGTCACTAAACAACAAACTCAGGCTCCCCCTCTGTACGGTGATGTTAAACATTCCACGTGTGTTACAGTGCATACATGAGCTCTACCCTCGTCCTAGCTAAAGCAAATGAAAAAAAAAAGTTTTATTTGGGCTGTACTTGGTTGAGTTATGGAGGATACCCTGTAAATCCCCATCCCTCAGTACAGCAGTGTTGATCGTCAAAAATCAACAATTCAGAAGGTTTGTGTAATGACACACGTTCTGTTTCTGCTATGAACGGACAGAGCTGGACGATCAGAGCAGTGAGATTGAAGGTGTCTGCATGTGATTGTGATTGTGTATGTATGTATGTGTTATGGCTTGGGGATACCAGTGTTGGCAGACATGCTGGGCTGTTGTGTGTGTGTGTGTGTGTGTGTGTGTGGGTGTGTCATGATGAGGGAGGAAGAGGAGGGGTGTTACCAGGTCACCAAACAGCTGTCTGGGAGACAGAACGGCCGCAAGGGGTGTGCAGCACACACACACTCACACACACACACACACACACACACACACACACTCACACACACACACACAAAGGGAAGGAGGGTAACTCAACCACAAAAGTGAAACGGACAGACAGGGAAACAGATGCTACAGTATCTAGCGTCCCCAAACACAAACACACACACACATTCACACACACACACACACACCACTGCAACATAACATATGGAGATCAATTAGTTACCCTTTTATTTTCTGATCTTTTTATTAAAAGTATAATTGAGCACTTCCTGTGGTTTTCCAAATGCAGTAATCTGATAATAGAAATCAATTTCTCATTTATCTCTCTCTCTCTCTCGGTCTGTCTGTCTGTCTGTCTCTCTCTCTCACAAATCTATACAAGTACAGTACTCATGTATGTGTTTACAGTACACATGATCAAGAGCTTTCACTGAGCAAACACACACTTGCACACACATATTGCACACCCTATAAGTGGGCAGTCACTCTCACGTTGAAGGGTCAACATGGAAGGAAAGAGAGAAAGAAGTGACAGAAATGCACATAGTTCACAGGAAGGGAGTTAGGGAAAACACATATATATGTAAATTCACCTTTTGAAAAAATAACAAGCACATTGTCCTATACAGTATATAACACAAACATGAAAAAGGGGCATAGGCTGAATGATGCTCTTAGTTGACAAAACTCCACATTTCATAATGTTAGATTAACTTAATGTCCCCTTAAATTGATGTACAATACATTGGAAATGCACTCCTGAAATGGACTCTGAAAACAATCAGGTTCAGCTATTTGTTAGGAATCTCATTGCAATGTAATCATTGAAGTGAAACAGCTGTTCTTATTCTCATTTTGTGTTGCATTCAGTGGTACACAATGTCAGGTATTCAGCATCAACCCACTCCATTCTCTTAGCATTTCCAGACTAAGCACCTATAAGCCTCATTAGCTACCAATAGAATAATATGATGAGATCAGAAATATTTCCGCTTCCCAAAGCAACATGACTTCATCCTTGATTGTTACTGCGCCACTGGTCGCATCACAAAATACCCTCGATAAGTCTCGACCCTTTTCCTGCAGCCCGGCACAGTTTATCCTGGCCTCCCTATGCCACCATGCCCAAGATGTTGTTGTATGTTTTGTTGTGGTTTTCTGAACGTTTAAACATTTTGTGAGTAAAATGTTCTTTATCTTCTTTTAGTTGTTGTAGAATTTTTGATTATTTGTTTTATTAGTGTACACAATACTGTGCACTAAGGACCATATTAAGTAAGTAAGTAACTACAAATTTTTAAAGGTGTCCACAGTGTCTACAGATCTTAAGTCCAAAGGGAGAGAGTTCCAACATTAGACACAATGGGCCGGAGTTTTGCAATGTTTCTCTTGAATAAAACAACAGGAATTACTCAATCGCCTTGACATGTTGGTCCATAGTCAGAGTCTGGTCCATGGTAAAGCCAGGATTTCTAGGTCATGTGGACCCTGGATATGTATCCACGGATATGTACCCTACTATTATCCCACCATACTCAGTTAAATATGGCCACCACAAGGATCAGCCACCCACCACCAGCACCACAGGTCTTGCAGATGTCATGTGTGGCTACCTCCGCTGTGTTGGCACTGTCCAATATCCAGGGCAGCTTTATTAGAAGAGGCAACGGAGCTTTAGGAAATTCAGTGTCATGTCGAGGTAGGTGTGGGTGCTGATTTGGAGTGCCAGCAGCTTGGGGCAAAAGCTGAGGAGGCACTGCAGAGTCTCCGAGCAAAATTTGCAAAATTAGTCATCTTCCTGGTCCAAGAAGACAAGAAGAAGATGACACTTTGCCTTCTGATACAGCAGCCACAACATACATGAGTTATCCTCTACCCCAGAGGACACAGACTATTACATTCACTAAGTCTCATGACCAGCCAAGAACCATCAGACTCCATTGTCCATTTCTGTCCGAACCCAAAGACTGGTATCTAAAACCAAAATTCACACAACACCTTAAATTCAGTACCATCACGCCTTGTAAAGTATGGATTCAACATATGGTTGTCTCCTCCAGCAGACCTCCCTCCACCACTGGATCCCCAGAAAACAGCTTCATTACTCGCCTGCTTCCCTCCAGCAAAAGCACATTCCTGTAGCCAGATTTGAGCATTTTACATCCCCCACTTGTAATGTTGTGCCGAGCTGAATCATAAGTTCTTTTTTTATACAATTTCCTAAAACTAAACAGACAAAAGCTACATACAATATACTAATAAAGGATAAAAATACAAAAATGTAGACCACATAATGATGAAACACGGGCCAGATCATAGAAAGAACAGACAGCATGTAATCATAATCAAAATAAAATAATTGCAATGACTACAACTCTGCATTCTTGAGGGAGCCTACCTGAGCAGATAATTGACTACTCACTTGTTTCTGTTTTTATGTTGGAGACCATCTGAAACTGGTCACTTGAGGCTTAGTGATCACTTTGAATAATGTCCCAGTGGCATATGTTAACG
Organism: Nannoperca australis; assembly: GCA_036023655.1. NCBI lineage: Eukaryota > Metazoa > Chordata > Actinopteri > Centrarchiformes > Percichthyidae > Nannoperca > Nannoperca australis. Next base: position 5,337 of record JAVQJD010019834.1, read on the forward strand.
TATTCTCTCACTATATCTGACTCTCTGCTGTGGGTGGTAACAAAATAAGGTTTCTAATAAGGTTACATAAATGTTTGATGTATGTAGCCCTGCTGTTCAAAACAATTCAGATCACCTTTCCACACAAGACTTAAAAGCTAAACTAAGAGAGGTGAGGACTGTTTGAACGTGGGATACAGTTGTGATCTGTAAAAGGAAATTAGGATCTTCAATAATTCAAGTAGTAAACAAATTTCTGTTTCAAATAAACACTACTTACATCACATTAAAACATGGCATTACATGGACCCTGCAAAAAACATATTTTCCCATTGTTGGGAAATCTTTCTAAACCTTGGGTGCATCTCATCTGCCAAGAAAATGAAAGATAGTATGGCTCCATGGCTGGCGTTTTCTCCTTAACCCACAATAGAATTGTGTTATATTTTATTCATCCTTATTTTCTTTACCCCCTTTCAAGGGGATTTCAGAGATCGGCATCAGCTACACAGCACCACCCCTGGGGCAGCTGGGGAGTCAATGTCTTGCCCAAGGACACTTCAGCTGCACTGTAACAGGGATTTACACCCAGGCTTTCCAGCTGTGGCTCACTGCCCTGCTGCCAAGTTCCTTTTGTAGCTTCATAAATGCCGTCTCAACAGACAAAGTTGTCACATCGCCACCTGAGAAAGCTGCTTCACACTGAATCTAAGCAGGTGCTGAAGGAGGAAACTTTTTGAAGAGTCGTATGACCAATCTTGTTGGACATTTTGCTGAACTGCCAAATGTGGGTATCCAATTAAAAGCTGATAGCGGATGTTTCATGGCACCATGAAGATGGAAAACCTGGCTAGGCTGACAGCAGACTGTTACTAGGTGACTGCCTTGTTTGAAGAGTAGATAAGTGAAGTGACATATGGAGATGCGTGTGGGTCTATCTGCAAAGCTGTCTTTTTAAACCTCGCTTCAGAGAGAGTATAAGCCAAAAAGAGAGATGTTTCTTTAATGGACGCAGGCAAAATCAGTCTTTGAATGCAGCTTTGACCGGTTAATTTCAGTCGTTGAGGCACAGAGCTGCATTCAAACCAGGAATCTGTCTCTTAACACATCAAAAGGCAGTGCTGTCTGAAATGAAGAAAATGCCAAAGACTAAATTTATTACAAATTGGCAATAAATAAAAATTGAATTTGCAACAGTAAATCCATTAACCAGACAAAGGCTTTTTTTTGAATTGGCATTTAAAAAGAAAAGCTATCAGCAGGCACTGTGGTTTTGTCAGAAGAGGAAGAGCGGGAGGCTTTTAATTTTTTCTGTGAATCGGCCATCTTGACCTTTATTTCTCACAGGAACATATTAAAACTGACATTGCTTCACTAACAAACACACACGCACTCAAAGCCATGCACATATGCACACACACAATACTTCAGCACTAGATGTCAGGGTCACAATTTTCACGTGTATATCAAGTTCAGCAGCACCATCTAGTGTTGCATTGAATTAATATAATGCAGTCCTGAGGAAAAATAGTGCAGTAAAAGCATGTAATCTGAAGAGGCTAAAAATATAGCTTGCAGGTTTCAGGGCTGGAGTTGCTCCTCTCTGTTTAATCACTTACTTTACAGATGTATTATGTCTTTTTTCTTTTGAAAAATGTATTTGGATGGTTTGGTGAATGATGTTCGATCACAGCTCAAGGAGAAAAAGACAGACATTAAAACTTTAAAATTGCAAATTCAGTTGCCCGTGGCCTTACATTGATGTAAAATGATGTACTGTACCTTCTGCATGAGGCTTTCACCAAATGTCAGACTCCTTATTTGACAATCAAACATTGCCACCTAGTGGTGTTGATACTTCCCTACAGAGGCAAGGCAAGCCGAGTTTATTTGTGTAAGAAAATATGTAAAAGAAACACATGGCAATATGAAAATACATATAAACAGGATTTAAAAAAAGAGTAAAGCACAATAAGGGTAGTGGGGGATTTCCTTGTCTTATTTGTGTCAATCTGGAGATAAGCAATCACATTTGTTAGAGTAATCTGTGAAACTAAACTTACAATTGAAATGAGGTTTTAGAATTACTGTAAAAGGAATGCCTTTGGTATCATTTTCAGTACCTCACTTTGCACATGCATCAAGTTATCGATCATGCAGATGCTAAAGAAACCTTGCTTCCACAGTAGGGGAAAACAGACTTACTTTCACACATTCATGCTATATTTTAAAAAAATGTGTGAAGATGAGGTTTTCCTGCAGAAATTACAAAATGTTTAACAGTGTGAACACAACCTAGGGCATAGGTGGACAAGTAAAGCAATACAAGAACAAGTAGACGTAACCCTTCTTGTTGTCTATATCTTTTTTCGACAGACTCTCTCTAATCAATGTTGGACAGCGAAGAATTGCAGGTGCTGTTTGTAATTTGAATACGCTTCGTGTACACTCAAGAATATCTGGGAACATATCAGGAGAACTTGGATCGAGTTCATTAGTCAAGTTTTGTTATTGTCACTATACATTATATTGTCCATTTTTGTCTTTTTCAGTTTGCCCTGTGGGCTACTTTGAAATGGTTCTGTGAAATAGCCATATATACATAAAGAGTTTGTTTTGTACTTTGGGTCACTTCCTCTTTTTATCCACAACAGTAGGTAACTTCTTACCCATCAAACACAATCTGTATTTTTTCATTGATGGATTTTGTCTTCTGCTGATTTCAATGCTTAGCATCCCCCTTTAAGGCTACACTGTGCTATTCCTTACAGTGGCACTTAATGCAAACAGCTCTGTGTCTTGTACAAGAACAGTTAGATAACAAGTTTCATATTTTGTTTTCTGAAAAAACGTCCAGACAAAGTGAAGATGCTGTGGATATTGGGACAAAAATAAAGTACTTGGGAGTTGCTCAATAGTCTGTATTTGGTATATCGTTGGTGTTTCACTGTAGCCTAACTGATAATGGATTCATGAGGACAACACAGACATTGATATTTGAGAATTGATTTTCTTCTTCATTTTTGTAATAACTGGCTACAAGATATTAGCGTAACATTTAAGAGTTGCAAAATAAACCTGTTAGCTCTCTTTGGTAGGCAATCTATGTGATTGTGTCACAGTTTCACATATACATATACACCAATACTGATATATCTGCAACAACATAATATTGGCGACTATATGGCCCTGGGCGATTTAACAGTTGGGCTCTAGTACAAACATTAGGAATAAATCCTTAATGGGTGAATTAACACCAATAACATAAGAAAGGAAGCAGACAACATGTGCCAGGAATAAAAAAATCTTGTATTTTTTAATTGACAGGGAAACATCCTTCAGGACAACGGTTGGTCATCACACAATAATCAGCAACAATACAATGTAGAGAGTCCGACTGTGTGGAGCTTTAAAACACCTCCCCTGTCCCCTCCCTTCTCCCTCTGTTACAGGGAATAATGGAGGGCTTATTATTGCAGACACGTTGGCTCTCCTCTGACAGACAGAACACACCTCCTCCCCTCCTTGTAAGGCTTCGGGGGGTTTGGGGGTGGGGGTGCCTGGGCCAATCACTGAAGGGTTATAAAAACGAAAGAAAGAAAGAAAACACAAGGCTTCTGATTCATCAAAGTCAAGTTCTATCACAGTTTGAACTTTATGGAGTCTGCGCGTTGTGGCGGTTGTGCCAAGAGCGTGATTAGCTTCACTGCGAGGCCGGACCAGCTCAGTATCAAACCAGAAAACACAATTTATTACTATCCTTATCTGTCCCTTACAGAGCATCAGGGCTGAGGCTACTCCTACATAAAATATACATCAGTTAATTAGTTTCACCATCAACAGAGTTCTACCATGTTTAGAGTATTAGGAGAAAGAGTGAAAAAAGGTTCACCTTGACATTAAATAACATTGGTTCTGAACAAAAAAGAACCAGCTAGTTTTCCATTTCTCTCTATAAAACTGTATAAAGAGGAGCTCTGCCCTCATACAGTAAATAACCACCCAGTATTGCATTGGACAATAAAGAATAGGGTAATATAATCAGTATTTTATCAGATACCAATTAATCAGAGCCCAGTGCAATTAGGTAGTCAATCTACAAATGGAAACATCTGAAAATGCAAATATCAAAATCTCTAAAACATCCAGATGATTCTTTCCCAAAAGACTTTTTTTCTTAAATCAGAACATGCAATAGTCAAAACTGTTTCCTCAAAAACAGGATTTAAATACTGAGATCCAAAGATCTGTAAATCGTAAGAACAATTATGCAGTCACTCTACCAAACTGTGTCGATTAAAATGGCGATATGCTGTAGATCGGGGATGTCTTCACTAAGTCAATAAGAGTAGCACTGAAAGAGGCTTACAACTTAAAACCTTCCATTGCTGACAATCTGTGCAGGAAAAGGACATGAGACAGGACAAAGCAGCTTCACAATAATAGTGTGTTGAAGCACGTACTGTATTAACAGTATTTTACGACCAACTGTGCCATGTACAGGAAGGACTCATCTCAGAATCCAACATCAAATACGCTTCTGTATGTCAGAACTGGAAGAAGACATAACAAGATGACCCGCTGTGTTTATCAGCAACAACATTTTAAAATTGTGATTTCTATGTCCGAGAGCTTTTCATTCTGTCTTTGTGAGATGACGACCTTTATCCAACTTTGTCTGTTCTTTTTGCCTCGCTGTCACCTGAACTCACAGAAACAGCACTGTACTGCTGAATGTGGCTCTATCCAAGGACGACAACCAATCACGGGGGTGCGCGTTTGTACATACACAGAGGTTTGTTGGTTGGTTTTGTTGACCTGTGGCATAATTAAGATGACATACATTTGTTTCTTTCTTTTCTCCTTATGTTTTCTGTCCCTGCATGCATACTGCTTTGGAGGTGTGAAGATGATGATAGTCTTGAAAGAGAATGATACTCTGATGATAATCTATGATAATGTGGACCATCCTCTTGTTTAGTTTTTTCACCAAACCCATGTTTAAAAGGATTTCTGCAGGTATCAGCACTCTCTTACAGCCTTTAAAGCTAGCCTTAGCATGATCTATGGCCAATTTTGCATCTGAAAAATGAACATAAAAAGTATTGTCCTCTGCAAATGTATTTTTTAATTTAATGCCCATAAGTAAGGACTGCAGGCATTTTCATAACATTTCAGGCATTACTTGTTGCCCGAGTGGTTTAACACTATTTCAGAGTTTTTACTGATCCCCAGAGACCCTTTGTCACCCAGTCAATCACAAATACTTTGAATTTGGTTGGCAGTACCTATCAACATATACACCATTTTCCATTGCACAAGTATAAGAAATACTGGGCCTGCAGTGATTATGATACAGCATCAAAGCACTTTGGTTTGCACTCAGATTACTGAGGAGTTGTGCAAGTTACATGCTGATCAGAAAAAAATAAAGACGCCGTCCCAGCCAGCTGCCTTTAAAAGGGGAAACAGCAACCAAGTAGATTACAAGCATGCTTCTTGTGTACCTGTGCCAAACCAGACTGTGCACAAAATAGAATAAAATACATTTTGTGCTGTATTGGAATTAAAGGTATGGCTTGGTAAGAAAACGTCCAGCCACTGGAAGGAAAATGCTTGTCATTCTTTGTCATTCACACCTTGGAGGTTACATGATTCCATCTGTGGATAGGTTTATTTAACATAACTGATATGTAGGTAAGAAATACGGTGTGTTGTCTCATGCTGATCTAATCTGGTGGGTTCAAAATAAAATGAAGGGAGAGATACATGTGTTACTTGGTCCTCTGCTTACAGTAACACCATCAGTGGGTGGGCCTGAGCTTTTAGAGAAATCTATACTACCTAACACAGCTTCCAGCCACACCCATGCCACCGCAGCCACACGCAGGGGGCTGAAGTACCTTCAGTAGCATGAACACTAGAGATAGAAATACTGTCAATCATCATATAAAAATGGGTTTATATCATATATAGTACTTCTACAGTATGTACGAACACAAGAGTGTGGTTGTTGTATGTAGTGTGGATGTTACTATATTTTTCACAAGTATATATTATTATTGCACTCTGGCTACACATATTTAGTAAGTTAGTTAGTTTGGTTGTCTTTAGATGTACAGAACACTAAGTGATGTCAAAGCTGATCCAGCTTGAAAACAGCAGTAGAAGGAGGACTCAGTGATGGCAGGTCATATGTTTTTTTTTTTGTTGTTGTTGTTTTTTCACAAGGATAATACTGGATTTTGTTCATTTTGTATTTTCCAATAGTCAGCAGCCCACAGAGGTATTTACCTGCTTACACATTGCTCTTTTATAATTTATCTGGACAAATTAATCCATCACAGTACAGTAGTTTTTTTTCTGGGTTGCATATAATTTACTATATTTTAACTCAATACAAGGCTATAACCCAGTGTGACTCTTTTGGAACAATAGTCACATTTAGATTTGAGTTTGCGGAAATAAAGTATACAGGTTTAGCCAGTTGTCTCAGTGTGGAAAAACATCTTAAATTAATTTGGCTTACATCACTGAGCCCACTTCTTAAGACTGTTAATTAGACATGAAATACAAAGAAATCTGAGACAAAGCTACAGAAACACATCACACCCCTGTTCTCGTCTTTCTCTTTTTCAAAATAGAAAAATAAAATCCCACTCCTTAACCTTAGCTAGCCTGTTGAGAGGAGGGTTGATCTCCTCCACTGCTCTCTCCGTTTTGAAAAGAAACATTCATTCACAAGAGGACAACAGAGGAAAAACAAGCAACTTGAAATTCAAATTTGTGTGCAAAAAACATTTTAGATCTCTATAAAAATATGTGCATATGGATAGAGCTATTTTTAATCTCACCAAATACAGTATTTTCCTTTATTTACACTGCACAGATACACAGATAAACATACACTACAGCTCTGCCCTGCTCCCCCTCTCTGTAGTTGCAGGCGTAAGAATAACATGGCCGACTTCCATGACAACAGATGTGACAATATTCGCACATAGGAAAAAACGCAGACACGCTCACTCACACGTACACACTGCTCTGATCAATGTGATCGAGGAGCAGAGGAGGGGCAAGCAGAACTTCTGTAGAAAACCTGAAGTTGCATATCCCACAATTCCCCCCTAACGCTCGCATTTCACAAACCACATCCTGAAAATGTCAGAGGTTATCAGCCAGACGCTGCTTCCTGATTGGCTCGCGTGGGGGGGATAGTGTGTCAAAAAAAAACTTTGGCTACGAAGTTTGGTGGCTTTAGTCCTGGTGCGTTATTAGTATAATTCCCAAACACACCATGTACAGTGGGTACTGTTTGACTGGTACAGCCGCAGTGGTTCTGCTGTCCTTCAAGCTAGATTTAGGAAAATGGATCCATTGTCTGTTATCCTAGGACGGGACTGTACCAGAATCTCTCTGGAAAGAATAATTAATGTCTTTTCAGTATTCATAAAAAATTAAATAAAAATCCCTCTCCCAATAAACTTCTTTTACTCCTTTTCTCCCCAGCATCAATCTCTGCTGAGGTCAGTCGAGGCCCATCTACTCCAACATAATCAATTAATTCACTTCCTGAAGACAATGCTCAAAGTTCATTGGGCAGTCCTCCGATTCTTTGCACTGAATCCCGCACCGCTTCCCAGTCTGTTGTCGAAAGGGGAAGAGCAGGTGGCTGCATCAGCGTCTGATAGGCCAGCTGACAGGCCGCTCATGTATCTGGACTGTGGTTGTTCGAAGGTGAACTGGGGGAGGGGGATGTAGTCCCCTGTGCGAGTGGAGTGCCTTGCAGCAGGGGAGAGGGAGTGTGTCTGTGTGAAAGGCGTTGTGTTTGGGAGCAGAGGTGCATGAGGCTGGATAAAGATGTTGGGGCTGATCGGGATGTGTGGGTGTGTAGGTGTGGATGCGTGCGGTGGAGTGTATGTCTGAGTGTGTGTCGGGGTTGATGCCCGCGAGCGCGTCAGCGTGTGTGTTGGTGAGTGTGCTTGCAGCGGTACGTGGACAGGTGTGAGGACCATGTGCATCGGGGAGTGCATCTGTGAATCTGCCGAGACGTCTTGCGTGTGTGTGTTTGACTGTGTGTGCGGGGCCAAGTCATAGGATGGTGTCCTGCGTCTCAGCATCATGCTGCAGTCCGCCAGTTTTGGGGGTGAGGCAATTTGTGGGTGTTCCCTCTCTGAGGGCGGGTGGATTGATATACAAGGAGGACTCATCTTCTTCTTTCTGTGCCCCCCCCCGACTGATTGCACCCTCACAGGAAATGCCTGACCAGCTTTTTCCTCGCGTGTAAAGTGTTGGTCGTCACTGGTGATGACAGCCTGTGGGAGGCAGACCTCAATAGAGTGGCGCCGCTGGTCGTCAGGGTAACCAGCAGACAATGATGACGGCTTGTCCAGGAAGCCCTGGTTGTCGATGCTTAAACCCTTCCTAAAGTCACGGTCCGTTAATCCCGCCCCAAGCAGACTGAGCGCGCTCCTCGAGGAGGAAGGCGGTAGCGGGGGAGGATGAGGGGATGAGGTGGAGTCGAGAGGGTACGGGGTGGTGTAAGGTGAGAGGGAGTGGCTGCGTACGGCCTTCCCTCTGCTCTCCTGGCTCCCTGACTCCTCATCTCTCCACCTGTGGCGTGCTGAGCTGGTGATGTGATACACCTCCTCATCTGCCGGGTCGCACAGGGAGGCAGCAGAGGGCGGCCTAGGTCTCCGAAGGCTGGGAGGGCGCAGGGGGAGGCGGGGGGAGGGAGGTGGAGGGAGAAGAAGTGAGGGGGAAGGTGGTAGAGGAGGGAGGCCAGAGGACAGTAAAGGAGGCAGACAAGAGGGAGAGGGAGGAGGGAGTGGGAAGGCAGAAGGGGAGCACGGTAGGAGAGAGAGGGCTGAGGGGGAGGAGGGAGGTGGAGGAGGCAGGAGAGATGGGGAGGAGGTATGAGGAGAGAGGGGAGAAGGGGAGGAGGGAGGCAGATGGACAGGGTTGGGCCTCTCCTGTTGCTCACAACTCTGGGACTCCACAGAATCCAATTTAACTGCCACCTGCAACATAACAACACACTAGCATGACACTTTTCATCAAACAATCTGAATGTGTTACACGTCTGTGTAGTGTTGTGTCCCAAATCATGCACTTCTGTTAGTACACATAATGTAGTACACTGTGAACACTATGTACTGTTAATTTTGACAGATCTCAAATCAAATACTGCTTTTGTGCGCTTACCAGAAATGACTTCTTGTTTTTAATAGCAAATTGCAGCCTATCGCTATTGCCGCTATTGCAGCACACAGAAATATCTGCCAGCTTATTTGCTCACTTGAATAAAAATTGAACATACTTTTAATTTTAGCCGTAACAACCACGGTCGCCATTTTCATATGTCGGTGGTCCTCCCCTTCCGCTATGTAGCCAAGATGTTGAAGGTGAGAAGTGTGCAGCAATCCACACTCAACTTTTTGTGAACGTCCCCATGCACTCAAAATACGGTGTGAGTAGTGAGTATGTAAGTACGCGATTTGGGACACAGCATAAGTCTGTAGGCGGCCAAAATGGGGACTCTCACCTGTCTGTGCAGGGCCCGTGGGGAGGGGCTAGGTGTGGGCGGGGCGATGCGGGGCAGGGTAAGGGTGGGAGGTGGGCGAGGGCGAACGGGGGAAACGTCTGGTACCTGCAGCAGCGCACATGGCTGGGAGTGGACCGACGTCACTGAGCCTGAAAACGTAAAGCGTTTCAATCACACACGTGGTACATCCACATGTACACTTGAATGCAAACAGATGCATTTTTGTAGAAAATGCATGCATAATTGGGCATATACAAACACATACAATCATACTTTGGGATCACTACTTTGGTGGAATATCATTTTTAAGCAATTAAAAAGTTTAATATCACTAACACTTTATTTTGATAGAATATTTGGATTTGAGCATCAAGAAGAATCATCCAATTTAAAGTGTTTGTTTCAATTTATTTACACTTGCCTCAAAGTTGCTATCAAAATAAAGTGTTTTCTGAATGAAAAATAATTAGCACATTCAGTAGGTTGCTTATCAGAACAAAACTGTTATCAGTAAAGTAGCAGCACTGAGCTGATTATCAGGCATATGGCCCCTTTGCCTAAAAGTAATATTCTGCTTTAGATCCTGGTTACATTAGCAGTTCCATGTGACTTTGTTTCGACAGTCATGCCATAGAAGGTTATGGTCCTGATAATGTACAGCACTCTAATGTGTCATGGTCCAAAGACGACAACTCAGAGATCAGGATGAAGCAGACCATCATAAATCACTTCAATAACTGCTGTGAAATTGTATAACAAAGGTCACATGCATTCTGCACACACAGGTCCAGTGCACCTGTGAGTTCAGATGGAATCACACTAAAACAGGTTAAAAACATTTCAGCAAAGTCAGAGTTAGATCTTGAACAAGTTCAGTTTCAGTTGGTACTTTCAGGCCAAGGTGTAAAACCACGTGATTATAAATCTGTCGCTTTTAATCTTAAATAGCTGAACAATAGACACATCACCACAGCTGTGATGATTACATTTTTTATGCATTTAGTTTTTCTGACTTTGCAGCTTGGCCATTAAGTCAACCATCATTCTCGTTGAGTATTCAGCCATTCTACAGCTGAGTAGATGAGCCTGTGTGAAGGTTGCAGAGATTCACATGTACCAGCTCATCCACTACAGTCAGTACCTTGGGACAGAGCTGGGCCTGTCCACAGCCTGGCCACAACATGCCATTAGAATCTGACTGCAGATAAAACAGTGCTTGTCAGTACGTAGAGCATTGTTCTCAGCATGTTTACTCTGCTTCTAATTTTTCTTGCGTCTTGTTTTGGAACTGGAAGGAAAAGCACCACGAGTGTTATGTAATGTCATGTTTGAGTTTACAAAGGATGATTTAAAGATGTCAGTCGGACTACAATGGCTGTTTAGTCAACATATTTTACATGAACTACAAACCCTGAAGACAAAGGAACATTCTAAACAAATCAGTGACATGGTTATTTACTAATGTGGTGAAAGATACAAGAAACTTTCCAAACTCATTCATTCGTTCATACAAGTTCGCTCTTGTACTACCTCCCACTCGATTAGCTTTCCTACAGCTTCCCAGCAGCAGTAAATTCAGCTAAGCTTTCTCTCCCTGCCTGTAACTGTGCCTGTCTCTGTCTAAGCTTCAATCTGCTTCTGTGCTAGAGCCCCGTTTCTTTTACATATTTCTGTCAAAATTCTAAGCTGCACGTACAGTATGCCTACTGCACTACTGTAACGGATAGTAAAAGTTTAAAACCATGTCATATTATAAAGGTAAGAAAATATATATTTTTTGAAAACATATTTATATATATAAAATCAAAAACTATAACTCTCATGATGGCTGAGAGTCATGCAATATGTTGTAGTTTGTGTAATACTAGCAAAATAATCATTTGCAGACTGTGCATGGTACACTTAAATGTGCTTTGAACCCTTTATTAACATAATTAGCATCCTAAAGAGGATATTGTGGACTTGCGTGGGACTAATTGGATGGTGTCCACCGCCGTGGACTGACAACTTGCCATTTTATTTGCCATGCTATTTTCATATTTGTCAATCTGTGCATTATGACTTGATTACGGTGTGTAACCATTAGCCATTTTCCACAATATCCCCTGAGAAAAAAGGAATTATGAATCCCAAAGGTGTAACATTTTGGAATAACATAAACATGTATCATTCAGTCCCATTTGTACCAATATAGCAGTGTTTCAATTGCATTGATTTTAATTTGGTGCTACAAACACGCATGCATCATGGAACAATCTTAGTCGATGTGAAGTTTATTAAATAGGATTAGCAACTGTGTATGTTAGAACAATGTCAGTGGCTGTTTAACAGAGAAAAGATAGAACTCCAAAAGTCCGTGCTGATCTCATGTCTGAACAGAATATGTTACCTGAATGCTGGTGCTGGGGACTGAGGTCTACCTCCTCCAAAGTGTAGGGGGCGCTGGCGGGCCGCACAGGTCGGAACATGTAGCTGTCGTTGGGCAGAGAGTGCATCCTGGAGACAGACATCTTCCTTGGCGACAGCAGGTCCTGGTTACCATACTGCACCTCTTCCTCCTATGGGGGGAGACAGAGACCACACAGCTCTGTCACTGACTATGTCTTCGTGCAGTAACACATGCCTCTTGAAACACATGCTGTTTTACAATGAATAAATTAAATTTACGGATAATCAGACACACGTACCACATGCAGCCTAATATCTTCCATTACACCCCTAATTACACTTCCAGTGTAGTCTCACGGTTGGTTAAGATACCTGACTGACTAATGAGTATGGTAAAGTCATTCCTACCTGTCCAGGTGAATGTGGACAAGGCCCAACATAGGTCCCTCCCGTTGAACTGTTGTTGGAGGTTGTGCTTAATTTGCGTTGCCTCTCCATAGCCATTTCCAATGCGATCTCCGCATCCATCTCTGCATCCTCTTTAGCTTCCTGCAAAAGCAGGTGTATTTTTGCTTAATGACTACATTTACAGTAAACGCTGATATCCATAAACAAAAGTGTCAATTTAAGTCCAAAAGGGGTAAAACTGTAATGAACAATACATGAATGTCATGTCATACAGTGTTTGTTTATACGTGTACACATTTACTGTACCTTGTTGCTTTCCTCTAGATGTTTCATCAAAACAGCCACCACTACATTGACCAGCACAAACTGGGCCATGAGCACAAAGGTGACAAAGTAGATTGGAGAGACCAAAGGCAGGTAGGATAAACACTGGCGATCGTCTGGATGACACTCCCGTAACGTGTCCTTACAAGACACAGAGAAAGATTCAGAAAGAAAGAGGGGCAGAAAAAAGAGAAAGGGAACAAGAGAAACAGAGAGTGAAACAGAGTGGGACACACACACATAACCAGTTATTACAACTATCTGTCAATACATAGACTGTATATAAAGATAAACCCTGCCCCCTCTGTGTTAGCAGTTGGGACATGGGCCAAACTAATAAATAAAATTACACATCAAATACGTTTTTCCCCAAGCTCTGCCACGGATCACTATTGTACAGCCTCTGCGCCAAATGACATCACCAGCACAACATGGCAGCTCTCGTATCCGGGGCACTCATTTTTGTACAGTGGATTGTATCAATGTCCACTTCACATTACGCTTTGACACATATTCTGAAAAAAATCTATCCCCCAATGTTATAAATCCACAGATATTCAACATTGTCATTAAAAAAACGACCAGAAATGAACAGTGTGCTCATGACTCATTATTATTGTTGTTTAACACTAATAGACAAACAAGAAAAAAAGTTGTTTTCACCATTGACCTTGTTTGTATCAGTTGGCCTATTTGTATCATGTCATATCATACATCACATGTTTTAATAAAGTACAAATCAAGATGTGACAATGTTGACATTGTTCGACTCAAAGCCACTTTATTCATTCATAATTGGTTTTGGAGGTCATTGCTCTCTCTGTGGTTATGAGATCATCTAGTCATAATTTAAGTGTGAGTGTGTGCGTGTGTGTGTGTGTGTGTGTGTGTGTGTGTGTGTGTGTGTGTGTGTGTTCATACTTTCATAATCCCATTCCAGTTGTCTCCAGTGGACACTCGAAAAAGCGTGAGGAAGGCCATCCCAAAATTCGCAAAGGTTGCGTGACGACTCAGACCCTCACATGGGTTGTTTTCACTGCACTCTAATCAACACACAAACATAGACATACATTGATTACACTACTCTATAGACAGGGTTCAAAGTTAGCATAGATAATCATGTAGTGTCAGTGCCCTTATTATTTAGTCTTATGAAAGCTTAACCAACTCAACACACAAACAACTGCTAGGCAGTGTGTCCCTATGGACATGACAGACGAGAGTAGAGGAGAACGTTTTCTTCTGGAGGACAGGGAAAGTCTCCATCGTTCTCAGGGTCAATTTGACAGAAAGCCCCTTAGGAGCATGTAAACAGAATCATAACAGCCACCAGAAGATATCTTCCTTTTTTTCGAACCCCAGGTCACATTAGCAAGAAGTAAGAGAGACACAAGAAAAGTCCTTTGAGTATTAAATACCTTGTTTCTTATTCTTAGGATCAACCACCAGGAGAAAATGAGAGGTTTTCATAATGCCAATGTGTAGCTCAGAGGACGTGAATAGGGCAACTTTCCATATTAATAAATGAAAACAAACTTTATTCATAAAGCTCTTTTCATGCAAGACTGAAATACACAAACCAACAGTAGCCATATCATTAAGATACAAAACAATAATAATACCATAGATTTAAAAAAAATATACAAAGGACACAGAGAAAAAGTGGGCTGGATTATACAAAATAAAACCAGTTTGATTATTATTATATTTGAATGTAAAACTAAACATGTACATGTTATAAAGAGTTCCTCCAGTGGGCAGGAAGAACTTCTCCCCGAGTCTGAGTCATGGCCCAGTGGAGGAGGGTGGGGGTGGAAATGGGGATTCATCTGGTCTCATAATTGGCTTTCAAGAGATCAGTAATGTGATTTAGATTCAGATTTCAATTCAAATATATTCAATATCAGCAATGCTCAAAAATTCTACTATCAGCACAGCAGCTTGAATCCAAAGCCATGAGTATTAACATGCCATCCCCTTTTCATTTTTTTCTTGCCTACGACCTTCTCTTATCTGTTCAGCCTTCTGCAGACACCACAGTTACAGAGCTGAGACTGCCAGAGTTCCAACATAGAGTATCACTCATGTCTTAGGTCTCCCAAAGGAATTTCAGATCTTACAATGTCTTAGTTCATGTGTGAGGGCAGAAAGATTTTGTGATCCAATTAAGCCAGTTATTGGTGGCCAGTTATTTCACAGCACTGTGTGGCATGTACGCCCACACTAACCCCTCAAAAAGCTCATACAAGTTGAGGCCTTTACTACTTTACTTCTGCTTGCTTTGTATTCTTTCTCAGTTTACACATTATTAAATAAATCAGTTGGAAATATTCAATATCAAAAGCGGGACAGAAATGGTCACCAGTCACAAGAAACCTCTTAAAATGTCTACAATGAGGCGACATACTGTAAACTCCAGTAGAAATTCAACACAATATGACAGTCATAAAGTAATGTTTCCTGATCCTCACCAAGCTGTGCTGCAATGTTTTCCATCAAACTCCTCTACAAGCCTGTACCAAAATCTAATTCAGCCCGTTCAGCTTTGTACGCTTTAAAACCGCATTTAAAGTGATGCACCAACAGGGAAAAGAAGGCGTTCTGCACATCTAAAAGCTTTTGTCAGCTGCCTGACAAAAGCAAAAATCATAGCAAAAAATGGAGTGGGATTTTTACTTTATAAAACTGGAAAACAGACATCCTTTCCTTTTCCCAACTGCTCGCCATGAGCAGAGGCACAATAACATTTCACAGAAAGCAACCTCTTCATCACCAAGTTGTTTTCATTTTGTCCTCCCAGATGCCTTCTTGCTAATCCTCTCGCCTCACGCATTGTCGCGGTCTCAGAGAAAATGAGTTGGATGGAGCTGTCTTATTGAGGAAGCAATATGTAAATAAATGAGATCATGCAAATGTGATCTTTTCTTATTAGAACCGAGTCCCCGATGTGAGAGGGGTGAGAGAAAGAGAGACAAGGAGACAGATGGGGGTAGAGAGTGAGAATTCAGCAGAGACAGTTCAGGCGGGTAAATTTGCTGTAAGTCGTGACTGTGGTAGTAACGAGTGGATTCAAAAACCTTTTCTGCCGAAGCTTGTAGACCCCGGTGCATGTCTGAGTATGTGTGTGTGTTTTCTGCCAGTGACTGACCCAGTTTGCCAAAGAGCTCCACTCCCAGCGCAGCATAGATGAAGAAGAGCAGCATGAAGAGGAGACCAAGATTTCCCACCTGGAAGCAATACAAATGTTAAATCCGCACACCAAACACTTCAGTTTATATATCGCTTGCTTAAAGACATTAAGATGAATTGCATTGCACGTGCAATCGGCGTAATACAAGCTACATTAGGTCACACGTTGACATCCTCATTGACATACTGCTCCTATTAAAAATGGGACTGTGCACAGTGAGGGTTGTGGGGCAAGCACTTGCTTGCTGACAAAGCCGACTGAATGCAACACAATAAAACAGACTTCAGACATTAAAATGAACAGGCAGACATGTTTTCTGAGTTTTCTCAGTAAGAAATCACTGAAAGCATTGACATTTTCTATCAAAAGCCTGAGTTATTGGCTGCAGCTTTCTACTCAGTACACTGAGAAATCTGGTAGTGGACTTGCAGTGCTGGAGTCAATGGGACTTTTGGGCAGACCCTGTGATCTCTGTGCACATCCTCTGACTACATCTGCATTATACCATCTGAAAATTCCCAGCATATTGTTTTTCATCCAGTTCTTTAAAATCTGTTCTTGTTCACCATGTGCCCTGATGAGTATATCTGTACACTTGACATTTATAAAACAGTAAAACAATGCGGTCTGTCACTGCATGTGCATCATCTTTGGTGCAGCTGCTCTTTGCCTCTAAGAACTGTGCCAGGCAGCCGGAGAGAGAGACCTGAGATACTCCCACAATGTCCATGGAGATACTTTGAAAGGAGTTTTTTTCGACTGGATAGAAGGGGCACATTGAGTAACATCAGGGAGGATACAGTCTGACTCAAAAGGTTTTTCTTGACAGCTCAAAGATCAGCGTCCAATCCATGCAAAAATTCTGTATGAAGAGAACCAACTCGTTGAATCATTAATCATCAAATCATTAAATGAATCATTAATCATCAAATTAAGTGGTTTCTTTAAACCCTCCGTGTACTCAGCTGCACCATCTACTTACACTGTGTCTTAACACATTTTAGCACATTAGTAACAAAACACATCATTATTGTTTAGTTGTTAAGAACTGTCAGATTATTTCTAATACCTTCAAATGCCAAGACAGTGCTCAAAAATGTTGTTGTTGTTGTTGTTGTTGTTGTGACTGCAACGACTACTATCCTGTGTAATGTGTAATGTACAGATTCAATAATGAAATCAAATGGAGTGAACAGTTCAGTTGTCGAGAGGTAATGCATTTTAGGGTCAGAATACAAATTGCGTAATGTGGACGGATATGACTCAAGTTAAATATTCATCAAGAAGCATGAATTTTTCAGAGAGCTGTCTATTCCGAACAAAACCTTTATATTTACCCTATATTCATAAAAGAATATCATAAATAAAACAAACCCACTCTTTTGTGTTTGGGACCCCACAGAGTCTGTGTTTACCTGTGGCAACGCTTGCATGACTGTATCCAGCAGAGACCTCATCCCTGTGGCCATCTTCAGAAGTTTCAGCACTGCAGAGAGACAGAGGAGCAGTTTTACACAGCTAGTCATTGCTGTTGGCCCATTTGCTGCAGGAGTTACAATGGCACAGCACGATGCAAGTACTGCAACTGCAGCAGGGATTTGTACTGTATTTATTCCTATAGCCAGGAGGCATTTGTGACATATTACTTTTAATGCTGAATTTACAAGAATATAAAATAAAAAAATGTGGTGATAAAAAGTGCTACCAACATAAATAATGCTTATGACTTATGACTCACAAACTGTATGTTTTGTAGTGGTATACAAGATAAACAGGTATAGAGTGGTTTGTGTGTAGGTGTGTGTGTGTGTGTGTGTGTTTCTACCTCGTGCTATTCGGAGTACTCTCATGATTCTGATGATGGTAGGATTTATGGGCAATGCTGCGCTCATTTTCAGCTCCTCGAGGGTGATGCCCATGATGGACAATGCCACTATAGCTATGTCCAGCTGATTCCACCTAAACACACATATAAACGTTGTTCAACATTTTTGGCGCAAAATATGTCAAACAATAAAGAGTAATTACGTTTGTGACCCTGGTTCAGTATTACAAAGTGCATGTGCAGCCTCTAACAGACTTCCCTGTTGGTTTCCCCTATGATTTCTTATACTAGTGGGTGGTATTAGTTGATGATAGTGTAATCTCTTATTTTATACTACAGTAAGTGTTACTGTGAGATAGAAGAAGGGGAAGAAGCAATGTTGCTGCCTGGCTGTTGATTAGTGAGCAGGTTGTTTAGATGAATGGGTAGCCCACCCACTAATCTCTGGTAGAGGAAACACTGAGCTTGCCCCTGATAAGGCTCAGCCAAGCCACCCTATACACTCACCTTGACATTAAAGTTACATTATAATAATTGCGTGTTGTGCATAATCACATCCCACCATGTTACCTGTCTTTGAAGAACTTGTGTATGCCGAATGCCGAAAGTTTGAGCAGGGCCTCGATGATGAAGATGCACGTAAAGACGTAGTTACAGTACTTCAGAACCTCCTCTAAATACTGAACACACAGACAGAGAATCATTTAATAACATCTCAGATTGTTATTCATTTTCTGTGGCAATACTCAATAATTTTGTATAATTTTGTTAACAAAATATGGAACTTTGGAGGAAATAACACGAAAAAATGTTTGGAAGTTTAATTGCTGCTTGTGGTTAAATCAAATTCAAGTTCGAGTTTATTTGTAGAACAAGTTAACAATTAAAATTTGACTGTAGAATACTTTATAAGTGTTCTCAATGAAGATTGTAGCATCTCAACCATACCAATAGTTTTTTGGTACCCATCCCTCCAGGCAAGGCAAGATCTGTGTGTGTGTGTGTGTGTGTGTGTGTGTGTGTGTGTTACCTGCGGCTGATTGTAGTGCTCAATGCTCATGGTGAAGACGTTGATGCAGATGATGAAGGTGATGAAGAGGTCCAGGTAGTGGCTGGTACACAGTGTGTGGATGGACAGACGCAGGGGAGAGTAGTCGGCATAGTAAGGCCTCTGCTTGGCCTCTGGAGCACACAAACACACACACACACACACACACACACAAAAACAAATATATGCACAGACGAGACAAGGAGAGACAGATGTCAAAACACAGACAGACAAACACACAGAGTGCAATTGTGAGTAAGTGTGCTCTGAAATGTATTACATGTGTCCAGTGGTGTGCACAAGAAGGTGCAAGGGCCAAGAGAAGGCAACCGCCACTGCTCATTTTGCTCAGGCTGCAAAACGTCCCTTCTTATACCTTTATTCAGCGAATATATGCGTGACTTAATGGGATTCCACCATTTTTGCCCTCACATCACACCAGGGGAGCCCTTGAGCAGACTGTGCTCCAGTGGCATCTCAAGTCTACTGTGAGTGAGTCCTAACTGTAACTCTGCTCACTGTGGTGGTTTCCCTTTCCTCTTTCATTATCGCCCCTGCCCAGCAGACAAGTCTGTGCACACCACTGCCTGTATGGTATGTTTAAATAAAAGAGGACATGAGAGTCACAGACAGACTATTTCATTCATTTCACGTACTTTCCTAAAATCACAATGTATCACTCATTATTATTATTTCTGTTGTGGTAACACAACAAGATACCAGGTCTTGTTGCTAAGTATGTTTTACTAAGTGATTGTCTCCTCTTTTAGTCTTTGGTAAACAGATCCCTGACCTTTCTGCTTATAGTAGACTAAAAGACATGGCAAACAGGTGTATTTCTGAAACAATTTAGAATGCTCCTTTAACGGGAGCATATCTACAAGATGTATTGTCTTTCTAATAATTTTATTTTGTAGAGGTTTCTGCTATGTATTCAGACCAAAATGGGAATGTAAAATTCTCCATTAAACCCAGACTGTACTTTTTGATAGGTGTATGGCTCCTTTGTAGAAAGAAACTGTGAGATGCATTACTGCCTTTGAATAAATAACAGACTTTAAGTGTAGCTGTATTTATATCTGACCTTTAATAAGGGGCACTTGAAAATCATCTTAACATATCTAACAATGTTTTGGTAGACTGTGTACTCACATGTCCATATTTGATGATTGATGATTGCACGTGCATGTTTAAGTCACCCTCCCAAGTACACCATGCCCTGTCTACCTACTGCATGCTTACATGCCTTTGATGTAAAGGGTAATGTCTATGGTTGAGAGGGGTTGCGAAGGGCACGTTCAACAACACATTTTTTCACAAACAAGGTCATAAATGAATTACATGTTTTTGCACTCTTTGAATCGATACCAATCTATTTATTGTTTTTAACAAATTAACATATATCCATTCATAGTGTTTCATTGTTCAAGTTTCTAATTTCAAAAGTAGTGCAATATGACTGTGATGTTGAATGCACACTGGAGCCACACTTCTCTTCAATGACGTCACTACAGTCATTTTTTACCCATCAGAAAAATCTCAATAGTCTAAAACTGTCCCTGTATGATTGATGAGGAGACTGATTTCATGGCCAAACACTGGAGTTTGAAGTTGCCCTCTGAGACAGCTGATTGGATTACATGTGTCTGGACCTTTAGCAGTTTTAGACCTGCGAGACATGTTACTAAGACAAGATGAAAAGAGCGGCGCTCTGCTCACACCATATACTGCCTTCTAGTGTAACTGTGATTGATAAGTTTGTGATGTGGCCAAATACTACTGTTTTTCCCCGCTAAAAAAAACCCCATGTGCTTCTAACAATTTCTCAGCTTTACACATAACCACAATAAAATAACATGTCCTTACAAAATGTTTGCAATAGGTGGTGTGTTTCTGATGTTTCTGCCAGCATATACTTGCATTTTCTACAAGCTAACTTAACATTATCTAACAGCTCTACCACCCAAGGTATTTGCGGGTATAGCAGCCAAAACGTCTGCTATGTTTCTGAGTCTGCCAGTCAAAGCATGTTTACAGGAAATGTCCTTCTTCTACCCGTGTCGAGAGACGCCTTGGAGTCAGGGCTGTACATGCACTCGGAGGAAGGGAGGGGGAATTGGCATTTCACTGATCAAAATTTTGCTAGCAAAATTTCCTGAGACAAATGGAGGAAAGCATCAACCTCGAGCCGCTTCACATGCAGTAAGGTGCTACAAAGGATTTCTTTCACATTAATGAAATCTATAAAAAAAAGTATATTATATATAAATGTATTATCATTCCCATTATATAATAGGAATGGTATTAAAACAGGATTTGGTTTTAAAGGATATCGTTTTTTAAAACAGAAATAGACACTACTGAATACTGTATTATTGTTATTTTATTTTTACACTACAGTGGTGGTAGTTCTATAATTTATAGTGAGCACACACATTTTTAGCTCGGTTCATACTACTGCAAAGTTGAGAGGTTGGTTAGGTGGGCCCGGTTTGAAAAGTTTTACATGCAGTGATGGGGGGTTGGGGGAGGGCTGCAGTCATGCAGTTACATGCATCAGACTGGCGTAGCCTACGCCTTCTGTCAGTTATCAGTGACTGTTCGCGTGAGCTAGCCAGTCTTTCAAACTCTTCCTTTTTTTTTTATGTTAAAGTCTGAATATATTTCCCTTTCCTCTGTCTGTCATTCTCTTTCTCTTTTTTTTTCAGGCTCTGAAAGCAGGCAGTGCTCAGAAAAATAGACTACCGACCAGCTCCTCCATTCTCCTTACTCCTGCGCTTTTTCTCTATCATTTTGAGCCTCTTCTCTTCCCGTAAGCGGGCCTCCTCCTCTTCCTGGTCCTGCCGGCACTTGTGGAAGTTCTCCACCACGACACCGACAAACATGTTGAGGACAAAGAAGCTGACGATGAGTAGGAAGGAGATGAAGTAGAGCAGCATCCAGGGGTTGTGGTTCCTTACAGGCTGAGAAGGGAAGAGAAGAGTAAAGATAGTTCAGTAGTTTTTATTTCTGGGTATTATTTAGCAAATATACAAAAAAAGCAGACAACTATGTTTTTCTCCTTGGGCTTTTGACTTGGTTTGAGCAGACAAGTAACACAAAACCCAGATGCCACACTGCCAGTGCAAAGCCTCACAGTACATTCTCACTTATAACAAGTAGAACAAAGTGAATTCTCTAAAAATCCTTGGGTAACCTTGGGTAAACTTTAAACAATTCAAAAGCATAGTTTTGGTGTCAGTGCAGCAATTTTAAGATTTCTCTTGATGATAACGGTTTTGATCCTATGGTTTCAAGTTGCCCATTATTGCAAATGTGACTGAATATCTAAGACTATTTCAGCACATTACACCACAGGCAGTCCCGGATCTGAGGGCCATCTCATCAATCGAAGCTTTGAAGTGCCTGCTATGAACTTTCCTTTAGAGTCTTGCCTTTGCTTAGAAACTGTTATTACTAGACCACAGCCATTTAACTTTGTTTATTGTTTTAAAGAAATATGAATGTAATTGTTCACTCCCACTCTGTCTCTTTTTCACTTTATACTGCAATGTATATTTGACAATTCTACTTGTGGTTAGGCTATTTTTAAAGTATGTATGTGCACATGTTGATGTCAAAGCTTCCACTGAAGATTTGGGGTGCAGGCTTATGATAACATCAGGTGCATTAATGATTTTATTAATGATTTAATATATTATTTTGTAAAATGACTCATAATGTATGATGCCCAGGGAGAAGGTGTGGTTCCTCAATGAGGAGTAAAATGGGTTTCAATACACATGGGATTGGAAACTGATGTAAACTTATGTAGCTGAAAGTGAGCCATTAGCAAATGTTTGATACCAGTTCTGTGGAATGGCTTGTCACATTCCTCACATCATTACCTGTTGGTCCACCCCCACTGCATCCAGCCCGTCATACATGATGTTGACCCAGCCATCCTTACAGGACAGCACAAACAGAGACATCAGAGCCTGAAGAGGAGACACAGATAAATAAGTCAAAACACAAGGATATCCCTATTCCTAATATTATTACATCCAGAGACTTGTTACAGCATCTTGTGCAATGTTATCATATAATCTCACTCCCACTGATAATAAGTAGCTGTCAGTAGGTGTAGAGTCAGTCTTGATAGCTGATTCGATATTGGTTTGAATATAATACCACTACTTATTAGGTGACCGGCCTCTTAATGTGAAATTGAAGTGTCTGATATTAGAATGTAAGACAATACAATGTGTACTGCTGTACGTCAAGTTACAATAAAAACTCAAGCAAAAACAATTTTAGCTAGCTACTTTGTTTTTGTATACTGTGTTGGCCTAAACTCAAATCTTCTCTTTCTCCCTCTCTCACCCTCAGTCCATGAATCCGTACCTGAATCAGGTTATCAAAGTTGTACTTCCTTCGTTTCCAGCGAAAGTTGGCCTGATGACAGTCTGATTTGTTGGTGATATTTTTCGTATCCAGGCCTTCACAGTGGTAGAACTTTCCTTTGAACAGCTAGAGAGCGAGATAGAAAAAACACGGAGAGAGAGAGAGAGAGAGAGGTCTGCAGGGCTATTTGGCTCCCATTTACACATTATCTAAATTGCACCGGAGCTTGCGGCTTTTCAAACAACCAACTAGTAAAGCCTGCGAATAAAAGGATGTTTCAAAAAGCACATTCTTATCAGAGTATTTATTGAGTGCTCTGCTAAAAGCTGGCCTAGGGGTTATGTTGTCCCTTTTCACACTTAACCCTACTGTCATTCTTTCAAAAACCTACACTCTTAAGGAACAAAAGCTTATATCTATTGGATATTCAAGACACTTCCAGTCTCCCCTCAAGCTACAATCACATAAGCAGCTGCTCAATGAGACTGACATTTAAGCTAAAAAGGGTAAAAGGATTTGTCCTAAATCTTAGAAAAAGCAAATGACAAAGAAGTAGCATCAGTGCAGTCAGTCTGTGCATTGAATCAATACCTTGCTAACGTGACTTGTTATGCCAAGCACCAGTTTGTGCGTGTTACTGTGTGCGAGTGTAAACTACCTGCACCCCCAAGATGCCAAAGACAATGAAGAAGGCACAGCAGATAAGGACAATGTTCCCGATGGGTCTGAGAGAGGTGATGAGCGTCTCCACAACCAGCTTCAATCCTGGGGCTCGACTGATCACCCTGGAAAACACAAATGCAACATTCAGATGTTTGTTAGTACCAGTCCAGTGCCTACAGACACAAATACAAATGAAAGAAATATGAAATATGGTAGGATTCTTAATGTGTATATGTATCAACACAAACTGATAACCTATACCTACACTCACACACACACAAACCTTAGTGGGCGTAGTGTTCGCAGCAGGCGTAGGACTCTGAGGATGCCCAGGATCTTGTTTCCGCCAGTAGAGGCCAGAGAGACCAGAATGTCGACCAGAGACACAAACACCAACAAACCATCCAAAACATTCCAGCTGGACTGGAGGTAGCTCTGCTTCCCAAAGCAGAAACCGAGAGCTACAACCTGGTGAAACCATTACGGAATTATTAAATCATCACTTAAGCTGTAAATTAGAGCTTTAACTAGGTCAAAATCGTAGAACATTATCTTAGCACATACCACAAACTACACCTTTTTACCACACTGATGGAAAGAAAACTGTGATCTTTACCTTAATGGCCATCTCTGCTAGGAAGATCACAGTGAAAATGTAGTTGGAAACAGTCAGAAACACTCGCTCCTAAAAAAGAAAGTGAGATTAAAATATATAAGACATATAAAGACAATACATATTTTGTATTTACACCAGCATGTGTTCTCTTTGAATAGAGCAACTACCAGCTGCTGCTTTATACTCTTAGCCTGTTACTTTATGAGAGGAATGCATTGTGGAGGTAACTGTTGGCCTTGAGGTTGCTAGGCCAGGGAGTTTCTATCTGTGTATCTACAGTTTGTGTGTTGTAGTAAATCAGCCCCAATAGGTTGCAGTCAAGTAAACATACACAAAGTTTCTATTGACTCATGATACACATTTTAGCACTATGTAAGCAGTGGAAAGTACTGAAAGGTTTACTTCTAGATGTTATGTTAGAAAATGGTGAGCCAAAAAGAATTAGTTGGTTAAAAGCCCTGAAATCACAGAACAGCTGAATCCAGTGATCAATACAGAATAAAACGGTCTGGAGGCTATCGTTTTTCATGGCTTAAAAGTATGTTAAAGCAAGTGTGTGTGTGTGTGTGTGTGTGTGTGTGTCATACCGTGCTGCCAGTCTGTATATCAGGTCTTTCCAGAGCAATGGTGATACAGTTGAGGAAGATGAAAACCAGAACTACATGGTCGAACATTTTGTGAGAGATCACACTTTGGCACCACGCACGTAATCTAAACACGAACATGTGCACACACACACACACACACACAAACAAACACAGAGTCATCTATAAAATGTCTATGGTCGGTTTAAGCTATTGACCAAACAATTAGAAGTGAGAAAGCAATAAAAGGGAAGAAAAATGAAAGAGGGGACCCAAGGTTATTAAATAAAGCAACGAGAAGCAAAGAAGAGCAAAAAGTGTGTGTGAGACTCACAGGCTCTCTGGAGAGAAAAAATACAGCGTCCAGTCTTCGTGCTCTTTGCACCAGCGGGGCTTCATGTTATTGAGCTCATTTCTGATCCAGCAGAAGAAAGAACTCTGCAGAGGTGAGAGGCCAAACGTCAACATGATCAGCAACAACTGACACTTTGTTCATTACATAAAATGACCATCATTTTTATTGTCAGTGGTGATATCATTCATACATTTACACCGCATACAACAAAGCCATAATCTTTATGATCATATTCATGCTATCATTAAAGGTCATTTTTTCAGCAATTGTATGTTTTTCATACATATCAGTTATGTAGAATGGTGAGATTGTCTATGGGATTAGTAGCAGCATTGCTAAAGGGGAAATGCACCTTTAATGGCTGCCCTAGCTAAGCTAGAGTTGTAATCCAATTTCTGTATTCACATTTTCAGAAGTTCTTTGTCATGAACCTGCAGCTGCAGTGCTTCCAAATGATAAATATAGTGGTTAGTATTTTATATGTAATAATTAAAAACCTATTTAAGAACTGCTAGGATATTCAGTCACAGTATGAAACCCTCAGCTGTGCAGTGAGAACATCTCATAGACACTGTAAATAGAACAAAAAACACATTTTCAGTACTACATGTTACATGTAATACAGTTATACAATGCATGTTGTATAACTTTGTTGTCAAAAAAGTGTCTTTGACTATATCAATAGCTGAATTACTTGCCCAATCAACAGTATTACACCATACAAAGCATTTAAAAACAATACATCTAATTTGAGTTCCCACTGTGTTGCTGATGTTAGCCCTTCGACTTTTAAATCTATAGGGGCACAACAAACAAGAGTTTTCTTGCATAAGTAGAGATGGAAATAATTGGACCACAAAACAGGACTCTCAACTTAGCTAGTCCACAAGGCTCAATAGAAAGTATTGTGAAACTCATTAAAGTTTCTAATAAAACAAACATTAGAAAGCTTAGGTGTGCAGCTTCTGTACTTCAGGATTCTAATTAAAAACAGCCCAAAGTCAAGCCTCTCTGACGCTGCTTGTTTGGCTGCTGCTTGTGTGTGACTGTGTGTGCATCTGGGTGTGTCCTTCTGTGCGAGTATGTGTAAATTGGATGAAAAGAACCTGCTGCTCAGATATCCTTGGAGCTGAAAATCATTATCCCTGACATAGACACACACAGGGAACCTCTTGCACATTTCTCAGCTGGCACATCACACGCACACTGGCGCGCGCACATACAAACACACATCCGTACATGCATACACTGGCAGAAGAGGCTTTAAGCCTCTCGTATTCAGAGTGCCCAGGGAGAGGCCTTTTGTTTCAGTGGATTTTATGGCTTTATAAACTGAATTTAGAGCCAATAAACCATCAACATTGTCGCTACAGAGGTCATCCAAAACCACTGGGGAGTACACCCTTCTCCAGTTCACACAGGCTCACACACACGTACAATCACATTGACTGTACGTACACAAGCTGTTTTGTACCCACTGAGAAAACAATTACTGCCCAAGCCAATCAATTACAGCATAACAATTAGTGTCCCTCTAGTGTATACTCCAGTGTGAACACCAGACACACACAGTATAATATCTCAAAGCGAGAGAGACAAAGGGCAAAGAAGACAAAGAAGATGTGGGAAAGAGGAGAAAGACGGAGAGAAAAAAATAAAATATGTGTAAACAGAGTCACACAGGGCAGATTAAGAATTTACAAGAGAGCAAAACCACAGGAGCTCCACTGCCCAGCAATCTTGTCACCAGGCCTATAAAACCCTACCAAATGTCTTGCTCAGGTCTGTGTGAGTAATTGTAAAACAAGCCACGGCGTGAATAAATAAAAAGCTGATGATACATGCCAGAATGATATCTTGTTGGGGACAAAGACCCAAAGAAAGCTATGACTCATGATAACTTACGTCATCATCAATGTCATCCTCAGGCGAGGAGTCTTCCTTGGGGTCGGCGTTCATGTTGGGGTCATAGGTCAGGGTCCTCCCGTTGCAGTCGCCATACTCCGCTACTATGGAAGGGCAGAGAGCAGATGCCTGAAGCAGCTCCAGGGTCTCTGGCCGTAGTCTGTTGTTTCCCCCAGCCTCCCCCTTGTCCTCTCCACTATCTTCCTCCTCTCCTCCCTCCCCAGACAACAGGCTCTCCCTCTCTCCGCTGGTGTCTCGCCGCTTGAGGCTCGGCGCTCTACCCAGACTATTCCAGCTGGAGCGACGGCTTCCCCATGAGCGGGGAGGAAGAGGGGAGCGCCGGCCGGGGCTTGAGAGGCTCTGGAGGGACAGGAAATAGGCGTAAGCAAAGTATGAGTCATTTTTAAAAGTGCTTCCTGCCTACTTTGGGCAAAACAAAGTCATTATGAAAAGATACTGATGATATTATGTAAAGATATTTCAAGTGAAGCTTCAATTTAAGTTTGATAGCAAGTTTCAAGATTCTCAGTCCACTTTGCAGTAAAACATTTACTTGTCTCATAGAATCAGAGACAAACGGCTTCTTTTTGGAGATATTTTCCACAGGGGTTCCATATTGTCCACTGAGAAATAAAACCTAGACAAAGTATGAGCATACATTTATGTGATTGATTGCTGCATATTCCTCACTTTTTTCTCTAACAATTCACAACCTAGTTGGCTATCAGATCAAATTGAATGTCCATATGGTCATTTTTATTGAATATTTGTGTTCATTTGTTTCAGGCATCCATGATTTCCTAGTGGAATAAATCACAGTCTAACTGTATCACAGTGCCCTGCTATGGACAGTTAATGTAGACTGGAGCTAAGAAAAAGGTGAACCTGGAACCATTGGAGCCATTGTCCTAAGGTCCTCCTCCTCCTCTTTACAGGTTGCAGCAATAACAAAGTTTAATAATAATGTCAGAAAATACAATATCAATACAGAGTAACATGTTCCTCATGTAAAAACAGGACCATGTGAGATATTCTCATTCTCAGTCCTCTGATTAGAAGTTAGCAATCGAACACGTCCTTCAGGGCAGTGGATCTCATTGATTTTCAGGTCACCCTATAGAATTAAACATTTAAAGCCTGTGATTAACTTATCTCATGGGAGTCATTGGTTCTTCAGACTCAGTTGTCCTCCATTTGGGACCACTGGATCTGTTAATATGAAGTAATAAAATCTGTCTACTCTTTGTCTTGGCTTCCGCTAAGTAAGTGAGTTATATCCATGCTTTGTATTGTATCCTACTACCCATTGTTTAACCATTTTTTCATTTTGGTGGCAACTTTGCTATGAATGAGGTCGTCTGACTTTTTAAGCATAAATGTATCTTCAGTCAGACTTTGCAGGGGTTTGGTATCTAACATTTGTTGTGCCTTGTTTGACTCCTCTAGGGAATAGAAGTGTGTTTTGGGATGTTACACTTATCAAACTGTATATATTATAAAATTCCCTAAAAATATACAATTTATCGCACATACATCTATTAATGACTAAATGCTGGTTTGTGAATTGTGGGGTCAATTTATTTGATTTGTGTGCTATGACTCACCAGAGAACGCTGGTCATAGGCTAAGGGGTCCATGGAGGTGGAGCTTCCACGGCGAGACTCTACGTGACCCAGTCCCACTTCGCCGTATTGAGGCACCCCCTCTCTGTACATGAGCTCCTCTCCAAGGACAGACTCAGGTCCCAGAGAGCTCTTAGGAGTGGGCATGGGTGTGGCTGCCGTGCGCATGATTATGGGAGGAGCCATCGAGCCTCGAGGATCAACGTGACCATTGGCTGTCATCATCAGAGAGTACATTTTTAGCTCTGTGGAGGAGAAGGAGAAACAAACTCATTATTATCATCATTATTTATTCATTCGTTATTTTGTCATACAGTTTGTAATGAGTCAGTCATGAAACAACAGCAGGAAGGAAAACAACTACATGTAAATTGAAGTGAATATTTTCTCTGATTTAACCTACCAGTGTCTCTCAGCTGTTCTACCTTCTCGTCCTCCTCAAAGTTATCCGATTTCTTCTCATCATCTGACTCCGACCGATTAGCATCACCCTACAAGACACACACACACACACACACACACACACACACATCCATGCCAATAAGCAATTGATTCTGTATTTCTTTCCCATTCTTTTAATAGTTTACCAGTACACATGATAATAAGGAAGAATTGATCTGAAAGGATCAGTTGGTGTGTTAGCGGCTGGTTATAATCTTCATTCTCTCATCCCCTTTAAAAGCAGTGGTGCCTTACATGATGTGACAGTTGAGAGTCCGGACCTGCGGCCCTCAGATGGCTCCATTGGGAGATAATTAACAGAAGGCCCTCATACAGCCTTCACACAGTTGCGGATGAGAGACGCTTGTTAAGAATAAGACATTACTCTTAACTCTGTTCTCCTGGCATCAGTGCCATATTTGTACTAAAACCAACTTTTCTCTGCAAATGTGTCTAATGGCTGAAGAATGTATTAAAGTACTAAAGTGAAACAAACATACAAAAAATGAAAAAAAATCGAGGATGTGCCTTCACCAACTTATGTGATGGCAAACACACAGAAAGTGAGCGCACCATATGCTGTGCTGACAAGATACCAGCAGGGGGGCAGTAGATGCACAAAAAAACATGACATCAACTGTTTTTGAAACCACCTACTGTACTATCATTACGTACTGATTTGGCCAAAATGTAGTATACAGTATGCAAACAATAGCAAAATCTGCAGTATGCAAGAAATACCCGGATGTCATACAATGGCAGACAACATCACTACCACGTCAGTGGTTGACAGGGAGGAATATAAATACCACATTTCTTTATTTTTACTATAATTTAATCATGTGCAGAAATTGCGACAATGCTACAGTTATTACCCTTTTTTTTCAGAGCTTAAGAGGATGCTGTTGCGGTTTGCCGTTAGCTGTACTGTTGTTTACTTCCGCTTTTCAAAACTGGAAACTTTAATTGCAAAATTAATCAATTTAACTGTTTCATTCTGCATACTACTGATGAATGCAGTATGCAGAATGTAGTATGTAGAAGATTTTGTGCAGAAGATCCACCATCTTTTCGTTACATGCAGAACTTTAAAGTCGTATATTGAAAAATAAGTGTATTACTGAATTAAATATAGTACAAAAACAAAGAAACTGCAGTTCTTCTCACCTCCGCTTGGAATCCCTCAACCAAGATGGCCACAAGCAAATTGAAGAGCACATAGTTTCCAAATGTCATGAGAGCAACAAAGTAAAGAGCTGCCCATGGAGAGGTGGAGGCCATGCCGTTATACAAAACCACGTTCCAGTCCTCCTGGGTAAGAATCTATTGATTGAATAAAACACAAACAGAGATTTAGGCATAAATACGAGGGAAATGGATGGAGGCAAAAAAAAATAATTCTCAAAAAATTTGAAAAGAGTAAGCGTCCACATGACATAAAGACATAGTGGAAAAGGAAAGAAGATGCCCAGTGGTTAAAGAAAAGAAAGAACAGAAAGAGAGAAAAAAGGGAGACAGATGGAAAGGCAAGGCAACAAATGGAGCCTTATTATATATTAGCCTATACAGCTCTCATGGGTTCTAAATGCTTTATAAAACTCAGGATCTGAGCTAGTTTTATTGCCATCATGCCACAGTACTTCAACTTCATACACATGGGATTACTATAAGTTGACAGGCAGAGTCTACGTGGGCGCGTGGATGTTTGTGTGTGCCTGTGTTTAAAACAATGTGAGTGATGAAAGCATTTAAAAGTAGGACGGTGTTCATGATGCAGCATGAAAGCTCACTCCGTCTCTGCCCACTCATAAAACGCTGTGGCAGGGAGGCAATTCACTGTGCTGTCTGTGTGTACATGTGTGTGTGCACATATTCATGTGTGCATAGTTTTGCGTGTACTGTTGCTACTCCCTTAGAAAACTATAGTAAGTATGTAGTGTGTGTAACGCCTTCACATGACAGCTCTGGATAAAATGCTTTTTCAGCATCTTACTCCCACACACACACACACACACACACACACACACACACTCACATCAATGTGAGACAGTCTACTGCATTCTGTGTTCTACCTTTCTGCTGACGCATCCAGTATAGAAAGGAGGACAATCTATCTGGAGCAATTGAACAATATCTCTACATAGGGAGAGCAAAAAATAGAAATAACAGTGCAGAATTTCTCATTTTACAGTGTTTGACTAATCAGCAGAACTTGGCAGTTACACACACACAAATACACACTTACAGACAAGCACACTCTAGGCTCAGTTTGACACTTTGATTTGGGGTGGCCTATGTTGGGATAAGGATATACACACACTAACACACTGTCAAGTGTATCTCTTAAAACTGTACTATACGAAGGCCGTGAGGCTGCAACTGCCATTTTCTTCTACTGTCTTACTTTTCCACTAACATTGTAATAAGAGCCAGTAGGGAGTTTGTTTGAGCTCCCCGTTTTGAAGGGAAGCCAGTGACATATCTGTCTCACTGCAGAAATGTTTTTCAGATGATGTATAGGCTGGTAGCCAACTTGCAAGAACATTTTCAATTTCTGTCACAAGTGTAAAACATTCACATTTCATTATAACATCAATTTATTAATAAAACAATTATTACTGATAATACATGAAAAAAGCAGAGAAAACATCCATCAAGTCTGCATGAGTACAGTTTTGGTAAATGAAAAATGAAGACTAAGAAAAAACAAGAGCAAGCAAGAGTCAATCTGTGGATTAGTAGGACTAAGTAAATTGATAACTAACCTGGAATACAGTGACGATGGCCCAAAGAAGAGAGTCAAAGTTCTTGCGGTCAGGGATGGTGTCTCCATTCTCCATCTGAAGACTGAATTTACAGCCAAACAGGTGCATACCAAGTATACTGCAGAAAAGGAGGAAAATGAAGTCTTCATCATTTTAAGGTACGCATTTTGTGGGTGATAATACCTATATAGTTAGAGAACATGTGCATTCTTAAATAGACAGATTGGGGCAATGGATTTATACCTGAAAGTGAAAATGAAAAGCATCAGCAGCATGCAAAACGTGGCCACATTGTCCATGGTCTTCATCAGCACTACCAGCTGTCTCCTCAGGGCAGGCAGGAAGCGAACCAGCTTCAGGACCCGCAGCAGACGAAATGTTCGCAGGACTGACAACCCACCGTCTGATTGACCAATAATCTCCCACACACTGAGAACCACAAAAAGACACATTTGTATTAAAACATCATTGGAAAACTTCAAAATTGGAGGTTGTATTTGGTGACTTCTGTCTTAATTAACTCTGTATGTAAGCATACAGTACCAGTCAAAGGTTTGGACACACTTTCCCATTCAAGTGAATGGGAAAGTGTGTCCAAACTTTTGATTGGTACTGTACATATTTAAAAATGATAACATTACAATATTTTACACACATTTAGTTTTGAAGAGATTCACTTTGAGTAAATCTGGAGTAATCATGAAGGCAACCCCCCATCAGTACCACAAGTAACGTGGCCACACAAATCAAAAGGTCCCCTGATCCAATATGAGCTTTATCAAACTAGATGACAGCCACACAGCGAACCTCGACTCCCGACAAGTCAAGAATCTGCTGCGGCAGCAAGCAAAGCTGCTCCTGCGTGATCCATTATGTGTGTGTCAATCTTAGCTATTGTAAAGATGGATGCTGCAGCAGTGAACCTGACACTCGAAACCCAATGACTGACAAGCAAGAGGAAAAATAAGTACAGGGGGTGGCTCTTAATCCACGTTAGCTGGAATGTTTTAGTGTCTTTGCATCTTGTTTCTCAAATCAGGCTGCATGGATTAATAATACCTGATGATAACAATGATGCTGTCGAATATGTTGTATGGGTTCCTGATGTATCCGAACAAACCGAAGGCCAGCAGCATGAAGCCCATCTCCAGGACAAACATACTGGTGAAGACGATGTTACTGATCTCTAACACATCAGTCAGCTCCTCAGGCTGGGGGGAAAAAGCAAGAGAGAAAAGAAGAAAGAAAGAAAGAACGAACATACGAGTTAGTTAATACCTCCCCTCTGTTATCCCAGAGCTGTAAAACCCATTTGGTCTTACTGCCCTGAGACATTATCAATCAAGTTCAGAGCCAGAGTCAGGCCCAATCAATCAAATTGGACCAACAGCACAAATCCATCACTACTGATCTACTCCACTTACCTCAAATAACAGTCTGTGATCCAGAAAGTTGTAACTCAGGGCCCTCTCATAAAGCATGTAGTCAAGTCTTTTATGGAAAACACAGCATTTTTTATGCTCTAGTAAACACATTATGGGGCCACATCCTCAACTTTTCTCGAGCTGCATCGGGGATCTAAATGTGCTGATTCGCATCTAAAGTTGTGACTTTAAGTTCTGTTTCCTTCACACATGTCAACATCCACAAATACAACCTACAGCTTGCTTTACTGAGATGTGCTATTTCAGGCGCCTCACTGTGGCACACCTGAGTTCACATGCTGTGTTTCTCACTTGGCAAAATAAATCAAAGCATTAAATGGTCCATTAAATGGTAACAAATTAAGGTTGATGCTTGTCTACAAAGCTGAAAAGACACAATTAAATTTACAATAACTATTTCACTTGGATCATGATTCAGAGCTGACAAGCTCTGTGCACTCCTAACATTCACATATAATGAATAATTACGATCCCCAGATGACTCTATCACTTTAAACCATACATTTTTACACTCTGTAGTGAGCCTCACAGTGTGTAAAGCCATTGAGCCTGTGATCCAGAATGTTATTCTCACGTCACACATGGCAGTCTCTTTAAAACTAATTATTTATCAGTATTTAATTACTGATTATTTTCATGTGGTGATCAACAAGCAATAGGACCAAAGCCCATGTTGTGTACTGACCCATGGCTTATAAAAGCAGGCAGACCATATTCTGGACTAATAAACACAACGACAAGTTTAATATATAAAATCCCAGACGTCCTGCTGCCACCACAGATAGGAGTGAACCTTCAGGCTGGGTTATTCTGCACTATGAGCATCTTGCAGATACATCCAGGACTGGCTTTGTGTTTACTCTTGTTGGGAATTATAAAACACTTTATGCATGTAAATGTGTTTAACAAAGCTGGAATAAAGGAGATAAACAAGGATTTCCTGGTCACAATCATACAAGTAAATT
Organism: Nannoperca australis; assembly: GCA_036023655.1. NCBI lineage: Eukaryota > Metazoa > Chordata > Actinopteri > Centrarchiformes > Percichthyidae > Nannoperca > Nannoperca australis. Next base: position 39,787 of record JAVQJD010019834.1, read on the forward strand.
AAGTGTAAACATTCACATAATTATTACAAATGAATGATATGATTTCCTATGATATTTGAGAGGATTTCTTTAGGTAGCATAATCAAACACATATATTATCAAATACATGTATTTAATAGCACACTCAGATTAAAATGACTACATTCACAACCAATTCAAGCTACTGATGAAGTACAACTGAGGACCATGATCACAGATAGAGGGCACTATGCTCCTCACCTCACCACAAACACACAGTCAAACACACAGTCAGACTCACTCTGTGAGTGTTTCCTATTGAAAAGATCAGTGGAGGAATGAAGTAAAAAGTATATTTTCTCAAATACAGTACTTACTGTAAATACATTTTGGAGGTCCTTTACTTAAGTTACTTTACACTTCTCCTTCTACTCAGTAACAGGAAAATAATGTACTGTTCACTTCACAGCAATAGCTGCTAGTTACTTTTTGAATTAATTGAATAATAATTCTTCATACAAAACATATAATCATTTTAGAGAATTATGTATAAACAACCCAGCTAAAGCAGTTAAAACTTACTCCACGTTAACCAGCATTAATGAGCCAATCTTATAAAAATATAACACTGACAAGGAGTCACTTTGCATAATGGGTGCAGAACTTTTACTCGTAAAAAAATATTTTTTTATAGTGTATCACTTCTTTTATGAAGTGATACGAATACTACTTCCACCAGTGGAGTGTCACTCACACTGCATTGGAAACTGGTTAAGCACATGCCTTTTTGTAGAATATTTCAACATTTGTTGTAAGCAAATTACATCACAGTATGATTCAATTATTAGGCTGTGATTTCTAAAGACAAAACACAAACAGTCTATTAGAAATTTTGAAACCACTGCTTTACTGACCTTATGTGTGAGTGTGTGTCAGAGTCATGCCAATCCACTGATCGATTACTTACATTGCCGCAATAGTATGACGGTAGTTAAGATTTACTGCTAAAACGGATTACTGTATGTGGAGTCAACCTGCAGTGCAGTGCAGGGTTGTGTAATCTAAACCACACAAAATCTCTCTTTTTGTGTCTTTACTATTTTCAGCTGATGAGCTGTTGAGTTAATTGGGACAGTCGTGAAGCTTGAGAAACAAAGCAGCAACGCCTGTGCAAAAATGAGAGGGCATACAAGTAATGTCAGGGGACTGGAGTGCAACTTTTGGTGTGCTGCTTGGTGAGGAAAACAATGCCATATTTTTTAAATAAAGAGCTGGACGGATAATAGAGAGAGAAGCGATTTGCTGCCCTGGCAGTTGGTTCAGATTATCTTTCACTGACCAGCCAGCACATAAAAACTTCCAAGCACTTTAACAAAGCTTTGAAAGAGCTCCCAGCTAGCTATTCTATCTTAAGCAGTCACAATACTACCCTCACTTACATTATTATTTAACAGTGGACTAGTGGCATTTTCATTACCTTTGTGGTCCACTGTCTTCACACCAGAGAAATGAAAGAGCACACTGGGACTTGCAGGGCAATCATTTCCATACAGTACTACACAGCAGTTTTTATGCCTGCTAGGATTACAAATAGATCTTTACTTATTGCTTTACAGTGTGTTGAAAGTGGGGAGTATAACATGGCTGACATAGCAGGTTAAAACAATACAAGAGCTGAAGGTTTGAAGTGCTATAAATCTCATCGAGCTTGCATGGACACAATCATACACCGATGTCTCTGGTTTTGTGTTTTAGTCGATGGCAACACAATGGTAAAGTTTAAGGTTTAGAGAAGCAGGACAGTTTAGATGAACAGCCTTAACTATAAAGCAGGACACTGACATAAATAAAAATAAAATCCACTTTTATATTTACAATTAGGCTCATGATGTATACACCTACCACAGAATGAGCATTCAACTCAAACACACACTCAAACTGAGGTATTACAATATTTACAGTGTGATGTTATTATGTTGACCTTGGTTTAGAACACATTAAAGAGTGTTTGTAAAGGATAAGTAAGTAAAAAAGTTACCGGTCGGATCTTTCAATTGTGCATAACACCTAGAGGTCACCTATATTGTACATTTCTTTGTGTGCGTGCTTTTAATGCACAAACTTCAAGAAAAAGGTTACGTTCAGCTTCAGCAGGCAAATCTGATTCTCAAATCTGATTTTAGGGTCATTGGTTACATTACATTTCAGAACTCAGAGTCCAGGCCAACTAATCATACTCTAATTGTAATGTCAGTGTGTTGGTGTGTATTTGAGTTGCCAGACAATGTAGTGTTATCAATGTTCACAACTCAGTTCACACGTAGGCTTTTACCTTCGCGCAGATTTGATAATAGCAATCCATTTCCAATCTGGAATTAGACTAAACACAACCTAAACAAGCATCAATCATCTCCCTCGTTCTCTAAATCTCTCTCTTTCTGTTTCTCTCTTCCTGTCTCTCTCTCTCTCAACACACACACACACACACACACACACACACACTGTCTACACCATGCCTCATACATTGATACACCTCTTCACACACACGTATACACTCACAGTCTCATAAAGTTTGGCTAGGTGTCACATAAGGGGGATGATGAGTACTGAGGGGAGGAGGAACTCTTACATAACACTTCAGTCTCTGTGTGTGTGTGTGTGTGTGTGTTATTGGCCCAATAAGGCCATGACTCTCCCAGTTGTTCCTTATGTTTACACCACAAAGATAGAAACACGCACACACACACACACACATTCCCAGGAGAGGGAATTAGAGACTGAGAAGGGAAAGGAGGGAATGAACCATGTGCAGGCCCAAGAATTCTCTCTTTGGGTTTTTATCCATTTGGTGTACTGGTGGGAAATGAAAAGGTTTTGTGAGTGTGTGCGCATATATAATATATCCACTTGGGTGTAAAAACTCTGCAGATGAATGTGTCGGCGCAACCACACAGATTTGTCCGAGTGTGTGACAGTGGAGCGGGGGCAAAGGGGGGGCTGGATTAGGCGGATACTTCCCAGATGTTGGCCACACGGTAAACTCGAAACATAATCCTAGAGTGTGTGTGAGAAAGAGGGAGAGAGTAGGCACTGCTCCTCCACTCCTCCCTTCTCTTCCTTCTTTCCCTCACCCCTGTCCACCCCACCTCCCCCGCTTTACTCTCATTTCCTCTCATTACAACTCTCAGACAGCCAAATGCCATTAAATGCCCCGTCTGGCAGCAAACAGTTGTCATCAAACCACCTTCTCTGCGAAGGTCAGCCCTAGCCCTTTAAGTTTTCAACCACTGATCTGAACTGTCCATTCACCCTACATCTCATTATTCTTACCTGCTCGTGGTACTCTATGCCCATGCTGAGAGTATTGACGAGGATAGCGATCATGATCCCTCGGTTGAAGTATTTACTTTCCACAATCCTCTTCAGTTTTTCCCTGAAGCCTCTCCAGGCCCGAGCCACGGCATTTTTGTACTCCATAACCCCCTGCCGTCTGCTCCGCCCTCGCCCACCTCTCAGATCCCCAACCTAGAGGAAAGATGGGGGAGTCATTAAAAGTCAGGCACCAAAGGGGAACATGCTAAATCTTTTACTTGTTCAAAAAACAAAATACAAAAAAATATAAATAATAGTATTTGTATATCAACTGTGTTAAGTGTCTAGACTTTCTAATGCAATTCCTTAAAAATAGTATATTGCCTTGTTATTTTAACAGATAAATGATCACTACACTTTCCCCAGCTGTGAGATTGTATTTTGCCACCATCATTAATGCCAAATCTCCCCTTCCACAAACTTCATCCTTACTGTTTACTATCATCATTAGTGCACCCCCGCACATTCTGACCTGGGGGAAGTCGTGCAGTCCATCAGCGTCTGCCCTGCCTCCCTCCAGGTCTCCCAGTTCCAGCTCCAACGTCTCAAGGCTGCGGGCACACAGAGGGCAGCTGAGCAGCTCCAAGAGCAGAGGGCTGGGCACCACACCTGCCAGCTGGTACAGCAGCCTCTGGCGTCCTGAAGGGGGAAACGGGTGGAGACGGTCAGACAAGGGTTTTCTTAGCTGTCCCTTCGCACTGCAAAATTTTTGCTTTACTGAACAAGGCAAACATGTCAGTTAATTCTTTCATCAGCCTTTGCACCATCAACTTGTTGCACCATTTTGCATTGTGAGAAATGAACGCAAGTATTGCTTTGTGATGAAAATTAATTTACGCTTCATCCCAGCCAATAACGCACAATTTTTAAGTTTTGGGGGGGCAAAGGATATGTATCTTCGTATCATGGTTATTATAATAATATCTAAAAAGCTAATATTATTCTTCAAATAATAGCACATCATCATTATATATACAACAGCCTGAGAGACGAAACACAGGGCAAATAAGTCTGCGAATCATTCCTGCAAAGCACTCGCTGCTCATTAAGCTTATTGCTGTGAGTGCCGGAATAATTGAAGCTGACTCTGATGAGTGTATCAACATTTTTTTATCAACTTCCTTCATTTCTCTTTTTTATTATGGTGGATGGACAGTGAGAGCACAGCATTAAGAGACATCTTAGCAAAAAGAAAATCAACTTGAAACAATAAATTGAATTTTAAAATAGAATTTTAGTATGTCATCATCATCCCCAATTGAAATTACACCCTTGGGTGTATGTACCTATTTAGTCAAATTTCTCCCACAATGCAGTTTTATATTAACTTTGCATTGGCATTAAACAGTGTAAAAATGTTTGTGTCAAAGAAATAGAACTGTATGATGCTATATTTAAAAATGAACACAATAGGATAAGGGAGCGACAAAGGCAGCAAAACCTCATGGTATAATGATAAAGCTATGTAATGTATGTGAAATGCAGTGCTGAAGGGATGTCCTCTCTAAGTAGAGAGCCAAAACATGCTAGTTTCCGCAGAGAGTACTGTGAGCTCGCCCACAGTACTGTACGAGATCCTGGCTGACTCCTCTCACCCTCTGTTCTCTAACTACATCCTCCTAAAATCAGTACAGAGGAACTGCAAAGCTGAAAACTAACAGAAGCAAAACATGACTTTTGGAAACATCAGCTCTTCAAAAGCAGCTTCAACAGCACACTATGCTGTTTACACCACTATAAACAAAAAGGGTTGTTTTCACTCTAATTTTTAACAGATTTTTTGCTTTCTCACAAAATTATTAGCAAATTCCTTCAAGGGACAAAATATTTGTCTGGCAAAAAACTAAAACACAATTCATCCCAACCCCACATTAGATTGTATTACATTACACAAGCTTAGATTACATTTATGCTAAAATTTGATTTGAGAGCCCCAGACTTGAAAATATATATTCCCAAGAACAATGGCGCCCTTAAAGGAGCTATTGAACTAAAAACAGCATTCCAACTATAATTCCATTATAGTGGAAGGTTTGGCGGGGATTGAGTCATCTGACAGAGCTGTCCGACAGTGACTGGACACATTTACTAAAGACTAAAGACTCATTTGTTCCGGGAATACAACAAATGTGACACATTGGCTCCATAAAGTACAGCATATCATGTGATATTATATGAGAATTGTTGTCTAGCTTGATTGTACTGTGATTGATAATGAACGGACATAATCTGTTCTTAGATTTAATGCTCTTTTCGGTTTTGCCACTGGCAGCGATGTATTTATCTATAGCACTTGTGATTCATCACCAGCACTCATATTATTTGATACGACATCTTGTTGTTTTCGACCATGGTTCTATGCACTTTATGTAAAGCTCTTATTTGGAAGTCGCTTTGGATAAAAGCCTCTGCTAAATGCCTAAATGTAATGTAATTTACTCATTTCGATTTTAGCTTGTAGTCAGCTGCACTGTCCATAAAAGTCTATTTAAAATGTGTGACCTTCAACACACATTTGTAGTAGAGGTGAAGTGTTCCACTCAAAGGAATCATATTGACTGTCTGCAGATCAGATATGTAATATTTGTTTAACACACTAAACAAACTAGTTGCATTTTTAAGCCTTTTTCTTTTTCAGCACGCTTCCTCATCACTGTCTTTTCTGTATTGATCACGTGTCACACAGTAACTCTTCACTCCAGCAAGGAGCTAATTCATGTGCGCTTAATTATGTTTGGAGTGTCAACACCCATTAGTGTGTAAATGTGTATGTGCGTGTGTACAGTATGTGTGTACTTGTTGGCAGTGTCACAAGAGACAAGTCTATCATACTGCATCAGCTGCTTCTGCTTCCTTTGCAACCAACACAGTTTTATGTCTCCTCTCAGTCTCTGTCTTTTCTCTCTCTGCCTCATGCTGTCCCCCCAGCAAACACCTCTTTATTTTCTCCCCTCTATACCTCCTCTCTTTTCTCTCTGTTGAACTCATTTCTTTTTTTGTGTGTCTCCCATTCCTAGCCCATTCCCTCTGGATCTGAATCTTTCATACTTTATGCCTCTCTTCTTAACTCCATCTGTTTCTTCTCTCATCGTCCACACTTTTTAAACTTAGATGGCACATGTGAGTTTTTCTGTATGTTACTTTACACTATCTACTTTTCCTCCCTCTGCCACTCCCCACACCTTGGGTTGATTCCCTCAATCCTCCCCTTTATCCACCTCTCTGTGCTGATGACTGTAACACTTAAGACATGGATTTCCTGTCAGGATTCTCTAAGTGATGTTTGAGACACACACACACACACACACACACACACACACACACACACACACACACACAGCAGATGTAGCCAGAGGCTACCTCAGGTCAAACTTGGGAAGATGACTGATGATATTTGCTGAAAGAAAGAACAAGAAATAAAGGTGGAAAGAGTAGATGAAAGTGAGTGTGATGACAAAAACATAATGGAACCCAAGGGAAATCCAGAGCATCAAGTATAAGGAGGAAAAAGAGCAAAATAAAAAAGTATATGAAAAGTATTGTTCTACAAAGAAGATTAGCCAGATTTTTAAGCCTGATAAAAAGGGGTACGTTTGATGGCTTATTTGTTTGGTTGTTAAGTGTCTCAGGTTGTCACACTCTGTAGCCTTGGTAGAATTTTCTGGCTTTGAAAAATATGTTTACCAGCAAACCCAAACTCCAGAGAAATCCCTTCTACATCCATGTGTCTCTCCAGTCTATGGTCCTATGTAAGGAGTGTATGTGTCTGAGTAAAGTGTGTGCCCTCTTACTGTGCTGTCCCATGAGCTGGTAGAGCTTGTTCAGTGTCTCTGTGTGTTCAGATGCTGGGTGGTTTGGCGGGTGATGCTCTGGACTGGGCCCACACTGCTGCGAGTGGGGGGGTGGAGTCTTACTGCTGTAGCTACAAACAAATGATGGCAGAATGGTCGGATAGTTCATCCCCCCATTCAGTCGTCCGAGCAATGCTCCCATGCCCTGGGTGACGACGGACGGGTTGCCGACGCCGCTGCTGCTATTTCCATTTGTACTTCCTCTCCTCACAGGGAGCGACTTCATCTCCAGCTCCTCCCCTCCTCCGACCCCTCCTTCTCCGTCCATGTGCTCGCCGGTTGCCACGCTGATGGTGTGCTGCCCCCCGTTGCTGAGGCGACAGTGCTGGTGCTGATGGTGCTGCAGGAGGTTACGGATTGGTTTCAACCACAGTGCGCTACCCGGGCCTAAGCCTCCGCAGCCCCTGCTGGAACCGTGCCCGTGTCCATTACCCCCGCCGTTAGTGCCTCCGCCACTGCCATTAGGATTCACCTTTTTGCGCCTTTTGCTGGTCAAAGAACAGGAGACATTTATAATGGTAAACAGCTAAACATGGATAGAGAAGGCATTAATTTGAGATTAATACACCGTTTTAATATTTATCCTTTGTGTGTGTGTTTATCTGTATTTGTTTTTATGAATGCACCTCTAGGGATGTGGCTCTTAACAATTTGGGGGGCCATGCACAATGTAATTCTGTGAGATACAAAATGATTAAAACACAGTGACACAATTTTTAAATGCTCATAACAAAACGCATCTTATTTCCCCTAAATGGCTCAAACTGTTTTGCAAATAGACACAGAAGCAACAGCAAAGAATATGAACTGCTGGGGAAAGCAATATTTCATTTAACCCAGAGAAAAAGCATAATTATTCTTTTAATAAAGGGATTCTTTTTCAGATTTTTGACAGTCATCCCCATAATATCTCAGAAAGTCTACAAGCATGAGAAATGGGTTTGGTTGTTTTTACTGTTTAATTACTGCCCTTTGTTTGACACATTACACGCCCCTGTCTGATTAGTGAACAATGGTGCAAAATGGTGTGTCTAGAGAGAGATCCTAACTCTTTGTAGCCCTTTGAAAAAATTACGTAATATATTTGTCTATATTTGACTGGATATTCCTAGACATAGAAAACAAATAATACAACCAAAAAATCCCGTATCCTACCTGTGCCAGCCAGAGTATATCCTCTGCAGTCTGCGTGTTAACTTGCGATAGAGGTGACTGATGTAGCGCAGCATCTCCTCGTAGCATGAGCCTGGTTCGCTGTAGCTGGCGAGCGTTGAGTCGTTGGACATGTAGCGAGCACGCTGCTCCCTCATCAGGGCGTTCTCCCTCTGCTTTGTCTCGGAGAACTGGGTGGCGATGACCACGAGGCACAAGTTGATCATGAAGAAAGAGCCCACCTGATTGGGGAGGTGAAGATTAGCTAAAGTGATAAAACTGCAGCACTGCAGCTTTGTAATGATGTGTGAGCAGTTGTGTTAACTGTCATCCCACAAACTCACTCAATAAAATAGTTCTTTAAAGTGAAATCTTTCACCTTGCTGTTAAAATAGAACATCAACACTGTGGCTACTTCCTCAATATTTTATTTAAGGAACAACTGTTGACTTTATCCCTCCTTAATGTGTTAAAATGAAATGTACATCATGCTCTGATGAGGTGGCCTTGACAGGCAATTAGAAATATCTATCAAGTTTAATGAAATGTCTGTTTAACATGACATTACTGTACAATAGAAAATTACTTTCTCCATCTTTTTTACGTTCTTCTCTCTGACATTCTCAGTTATCTTAATTTCTCTCTCACTCACTTTTCAGCCCTTCCTCTAGTCCCATCTCTCTCTCTCGCCCCTTCTCCTCTCTTCCAATTTTTCTCCTCTCTCTCCCTCTGAATGCATAATAAGCATTTTACATGCATTTTACATGAAACGACAGGCAGACGAAAAGCTCATACAGCATTGTAAAATGTAGCCGAAGCAGAGATCTTTAAAAAACCCTGCAACAAGTCAGGATTGCAGAGGGAAATTTGAGCTTTATTGGGTTTGGTTTTTGCTTGGGCCAGTTTCAAACAAGACCCATGTTGGTCCATGTAGATCTGTGCTGGATATTTTGGACCCAGTCAAAAGTGTAGTTTTCATTTTTTAGATCATTTTGCTGGTATTTTGGAGCTTGCTTTTTGAGACTTTGCAACACATTGAAACAGCAGGAAATTCTGTTAACTACAACAAAAAGAAAAGACAAGGGGGTACTTACTATAATGAGCAGTATAAAATATATAAAATTGTAGAAGGAGTGAGCATCCATGACATAGTACATGATATCTACCCATCCTTCCAGTGTGATGACCTGGTGGTAAAGAGAAAAACACACAGAGAGACAGAGAGGGAGAATTTGTATTAAAATGAACGTAAAAGTGGAAAAACATTCCTTCGTAGCTTTGCCCATTGCTTTTTCCTCAAAAACATATGACAAACTCCCCCACACACAAAACTGTGCACGCTGACGCACACAGACACTCAAAGTACACAGCAGACAGAGGCAGTACATTTCCAATTCTGTTTTTAATGGATAGGCCTCGGACGAAATCCTGTGGTGTCCGTCCAACTTCTTATGCTATGTGTGTGGGTGTGTGCGCGTGTGCCAGGGGACTGACGCAGCTCTTTCATGTAGCCACAATGCTAATGAGCAGTTCAGATACTGAGACCTGAAAGCAGTGGCTCAGCTCAGCCAAGCAGATAATAAACTCACACCTCAACATTTACACTTCAGCTAGCATTGCAGCGCTTCTTTTTATTCCACAGAAACAGAGTACACAAACATCTATTTGACCAAACTAACAAATTAATAATCTAACTGGAAAGCAAGAAAACCAACCAACAAGTCTAGCCAGAAATTGCTGGAGAGGCCTTACAATTCAGACTTGGACAGACTCTCTCGCATTCATGAAATGAATCAAGAATCGGATTTTTGGTGTATATCAGCAATACAAGTAAATATCTTCTTCAACAAAATCGAGGAAAGGACCATTCAAAAAGGACAGTCAATTCTTGAACAGCTAACGTTGGTTATTTAAGAGAGGAGAAAAATGCAATAACCTGTCAAATTATTACAAATCACTCACTGACCTCCCGAGCTGTCCCCATCCACAGCTCTTGACCCACCTTCATGCTAATGACATAAATGTGGGGCAGAGAGCATGCTCTCAGCTGTCATTGGTAAATGACTCAACACTAATGGACAGTCTGGCAGAACAGGTGTGTGTGTGTGTGCGTGTGCGTGTGTGTCTATGTGTGTAGACACGGTCAATAGTCATTAACCTGTAGGTTGATAGCAACATTGGCCATAAAACCCAGAGGTGCCACATCTTTACACTCAACCTCCTCTACCCCTTCATATATCATCCTTTCTTCTTTCTCACTTTTTTCCCACTCTTTTTATCTGTTTTTATAATTCCTTCACTCTCAGCTCTACTCTTGTCTTGTTTGGTCTCCTTACAGTGTTGACAGAGGTCAGTCCATTACCCGGAAAGGACTGGGCTTGAGAGAAAGCCTCCTGTAAAATCAATTGTTTTCACACACTGTTACATTGTAGTATGAGCCCAGCAGTCAAGAAAAAAGAAAACAAACAAATTAACTAGTATTAAATGACAAAACAAACTGAAAACCATAGGCTAATGAGATTTTAACTGCCTTAGAGTTTACTACATTTCCAATTACCTACATTGAAGATACTTCTAAAATCAACACAGGGACCAACATGGGAAGCCGTCATAATATATTTGATGTATGGTCAAAGTCTAGTTGGAACCTAATCAAGCCTCAGGCTCGGTTGTGGTGGGTATCCAACGTGACATGTTAACAGCTTGATGTACTCTGCAGGAGTCCCGAGGTAACACCAAATTAATTCAATTTGGAACCATGGGCTGAAATGTTTTCAAAACCCTGCGCTGAGATGTATAATTCATGTTCTTTATATTTGCAGATACTGGGGGAATAAAGCTGGAATAACCAAGCCAAGCAACTCATTTAACATTGAATATAGTTTTCTCCTTCACCATACATTATATCTTCCTCCCTCTGTATCTGTATCTCACTCACTTTTATTTTTCTGTCTCATTTCTGTCCCTGCTTTTATTCCTGTGTGCATCCACCTGTCAACCAATTGTCTGTAAAATGCTTAAATGTTTTGTTTTGAGTTTGTTCCAAGGTGATCAATGAGTTGTCAGTGTGATCGCCTCGTGCCTGTGTCATTTTTAATTGAAAAATGTCTATTGCTACAAGCCCTTTATTGACAAATGACTAAATCTAATGCAAATACTTTTTGTAGATTGTTCTCAAATTGTAACTTAATGTTGGATGCATTATAATTTACATGGAACATATTTAACTCGCAACAATCAACTCGCACTAAAATCTCCTACAAAATCTTGTAAACCATGGTATTGTCTTAACACGCTGCTCTCCAAGTTTTTGCTTCCACATCTCAAGCTGCACATTTATCTCTTCTTACCTGGAATATCGCTATCCAGGCGTAGCCGATATTGTCAAAGTTGACAGCTCCCTTGTGAGGGTTGAGATCCCCAGGGCGACACACATTATAGTACTGGTTCCAGTTAACACAGCCATTAACACTGGCCCCACCCGCCACAGGGGCTGACCCAATCAGAGCTGAACTTTGGTGGGGAGCAGCCAATGAGCACTCTGCCGCGCCATTGGTGTAGGCCGGCAGATCTAGGCAGCGCAGCATCCCGTTCTCGCGGGGAGCCGAACAAATAAATGGGCTGTCTTCGCCTTCTTCGGACATGTAGTAAGGACTTATGGACAAGTTGTACATTCTGGATGGAAAAGGAAAAACAAAAACAAATGGCTATGTTGTTACATTACATTCAATATTTATAAATGTATCTTTTAGACATCTCATGAGCATTTTTGTTGTCTCCTCGCTGAAAGTTCTATAGTAGGTTATGTTAGCAATAAACTGTAGAAACACTGAGAACTGACTTGTAAGGAATGAACTAGTTTCCTATTACAGAAAAAGAGAGCCTCAAAATACAAAATATGTCATTTCTGATTAGAAGCAGGAAAGTGATTTCTTAGTCATACTGATTTGTAATCATTTAGGAATGGGTTAGTCATTGTCTTAGGGTTTAAAAGTGCTTGTACAGAAAAGAAAAATACACAAATCTTCCCCAGGACCGTGACAGCAACAGATCTAAATAAATTCTCAGAATACTACAAGACATATTGTACTTTATTGTTCCTATAATGCCTTTCATCAATGAGCAGGATCAGATCATCCTTTGTGCTATTTAAAGTGAGCCCCCACATAGAAACCTGGATTAGATATTAGCAAACAGTGCAACCAATGAGAGTGGATATATCATTGAGTTTATAAAATAGGCACACATGCAGTCACAGATGTTATCTTTGAATTTGCCACAAAAATGCCTCAAGCTACAACAACCAACAACTACTCCCACACTGTGTCTCTTCTTCCACAGCATCTCAATCAGTGATTTCCACTCTAATCATAAATCCTCTGAATGACAGACCAATGGACTAGATGAACCTTCTGTCTCATAATTGCTCAGTAGCTCACAAATCTAACTACAGCTGCAAACAATAGAGCAGAATATGTTAAACACCTTTACTGGAAGCTGCGGACAGCGTAACTGCTCACTTCTATCTTATTTGACGTGAAGTTGAGTGCCCTGAGATAACTTTGTTATGATATGGCGCCATATAAATAAAATTGAATTGAATTGAATTGAATTGAAGTTACTACTTAGTTAAATTGCTTATTTCCATTGTAGCCCAAACTGCAGCTTGTTGTTTTACAGGAGCTTGAGATCTAGCTTTTGCTTGAGCCAAAAATGGAGGAAAAAAATATCTCTTTTGCTACTTAGTAAAAAATTCTTTTGATCAGGCTATATTCTCCCTACACTGTCTTCTCATGTTGGATTTAGAAAAATATCACGAAATATTTAGGAAGCAAAATAAAAAATGGAAACCATCCCTTTGACCCCTTGATGATTTGAGTTGTATATACAGCTTGCATACTTCATTTAACTTCAAAAGATCACCTATTAGCACATACTTGTTATTTTGAGGATATTTTGCATTTAAAGTGAAACGGCACATACTAACTCAAAAGTTGAGTGAGCAAGGCATCTATCTGTGTCCATGGTGAAAGCTGTTTCCTACTCATGGTAGAAAGTGGTGAGAGCATCCCACAGTTTACCTGCTTATTTATACCCTCCCCTTTAAAGTGAAGAGCCCTCCACAACAGTGTGCCTTTATGTGGAGTAACATTCCCTCTTGAAGTACTAGTGGGGTGGGAATGGTTAGGAAAAGATCTTTCTGTTTGCCGAAGTGACTGACTCTCATTTTGTTCCGGCCATTCCCGTCCTTTCCCCCCGTAATCATTTTGCCGTCCTGATTATGTGTTTCCTTCAGACTCTTTAGCATTTGTTTGTCTGACTTGTGTTACTGACTTGCTAAAAGTAAACTGCTTTTTCATACCCCATGCTGAATCTGTCTTCTCATGCATCCATACCTTGACTAGTTGTGCTGGTGACAATACTAACTACTAATGCTGACTTTGATTGTCTTAAGCCTACACAGTACAGAAAATGATGTTAATATTTCCCAGGCCCTTAAAGGATATTGGAGATTAACTTTTTTGAAAGAAATCCCACAGCAGCAGCAATATCACACTTTAACAAACAAAACAAAAACATTTAATGTATGTTAGTAAATGCATGAGGTTGAGTGTGTGCATGTGCATTCATGTTGTACTGGAGGTCAGACAACCATTTGTTCTCTGAGATAAAACACAGCAGTCTAGCTTATGAAATATTAAACTGCTGTTTTCTTTCTGTCTTTCTCTCTTACACAAAGGAAGGATTCAGCAACATCAGCTCTAGTACAATTTCTACCATTACATCAAAAACAGAATTAGTGTGTCTAGTGACATGTTTTGCTTCCTGAGGTTTTGGACATTAAAGCAGTATTTCTTTCTCTTTTGTATTATTTCAATCCCCAGCAGCTAAATTGGTCACTCTGATCTTTTCTCTGCCTGTTTATGTGCATATGTGTCCCTTGTTTGTGTGTCTGTCTTATTTGGGAAATAGGAGTTGTTTGTTTTGTTGCTCTTCTCTTAAAAGATGAAGATGAGATATTTCATAATGTGTGCACCTTGTCAGAGTTTTTCCAGTTGTGGGTCAGTCACAATGCATTTTTCATTTTTGTCAATCTGGTAAATCTATTTGAGTATTCTATCACTTCATTCTCAAGAGGTCTGTTTAGTCATTTCCAGTTATGCTGATTACAAATCCAACGTAGTAATGGTTTTTGGTCTGTTCATTTATGCTGTCTGCAAATTTTACTATTTGTTTCCTTAGGGCACTGGCCTTTTCTGAAATATTACAATTTTGTTTTCTTTGGGTTCAGAGTCAAATCCCAGAAGCCCACGTCTGACAGAATTCTTGCAATAATGTTCAGGCTTTACTTTAAACCATCAAGACACAAGAACCACATCATCTGCAAAGAGAAGGAGTTTAATTTCTTCATGTAGGAGTTTTAGAACTGGTGCATTGGACTGTTCTAATCTAACAGGTCTTTTTTAATCGTAACAAAGATTTAATAACATGAGGCAATCGCCTTATCTCATTCCACATCTACGCTTCCTTCTGTTGTTCCCTTCTCTCCTTGCTTCTTCCATGTGTGTAAGGCCATACAGTAGTGTACATCCTGAGGGCACTGACCAGTTTGTGTACAATTTACAATTTCTGTATTTTTTGTTACAGACAGCCACTGACTGTTGAACCCTATGACAAGTCAACACAAACTCTAAGAAGAGAGAAGCAGAGAAAGAAAAGGAAGAAGGGTGGAAACATAAGGAAAGAAGGATGAGGGCAGAAAGAAAGATCATGTTTGAGTTAAGTGAGATAAGCATGTTTGAAGATTTGAAGAGTGAATGCTGGAGATAGTGCTGGTCGCCATATGAATGTGGAGAACAGCATTTGCAAAGTAGGGTGGATGGCAGACTTTTGTTGTTTGGGGGAAATTAAAAATCGATTGCAACGTCTACTGATGGAGTTCGTATTTTCCTACTCATCACTGTTTTGTCTATACTCAAGGATAATGAACTTGAATCAGATCTTCTTAAGTGCTTCTTCCCTCAAATCCAATATAGATTTGACCAATGTCCCAAAGAGGCAATTTCCTGGGGCCATTTGTGCTACTTCTTGCCCAGAAAAAAAGAAGATGCAATAACTCTATCATCACAAGACCAGATTCCTTACGTTTTGATGTCCTCTCCCAGGAAGCAGCGGTTGCGCAGTAGCCCTGCCCACAACTGGACTCCCACAATGCCAAAGATGAAAAAGACAAAGAAGCAGAGGAGAAGGACATTTCCCAGCATGGGCAGGGTGTCCAACAGCAGTGTCACCAAGATCCGCATACCTACACAAAAAGTAAAGATGCCATCAGAAATGATTATTTTCACTATACTGTCTCACATGCACAAGCATTTAAACTCATGTATACACTTCACATACATGATACATATATGAGTTTTACATGTGATGCAGCAGCTAGCCTTTCACTAGCCCTCTGGTACACCCTGACAACCTCTATTGATCTTGTGATCTTGGAACCCACAACATAATCCCCACAGCCAATATAATTATGTGACAATAGTGAAAGTGACTGTTTGACGTTATTTCATCCCACCTGAACTCACAGCTTCCCTGTGGCTAGTATTATCTAACCACAAGACTTCTGCATCCTTCTTCATTTGTCAGATGTGTTTAGTGTCAGCAGAGTCAAGGATCTCAGAGTCCCTGAGTTTCTTACAATGTGGTTGACTCCTTTAACATATATCACAGCCTTGTCACTTTGAACACACTTACACCTACAATACGGCAATTCTGTAGTGTTAATGCTAACTTGGAAAACAGCAATAACATTTAAACTTAAATCTCCTTGAGAGAAAAAATGTAACCTCCAGACTGTTTGTGCTTAGCCACAGCAGAAGAAAGGCCTCCCTGAATCCATTATCATTTGACAGGAAAAAAACAAAAACAAATTCTCTGCTTTGTCTGTCAATTTTGCAGTTTTCAGGTTGGGCCTAAACTGCACTAAGCTCGACATTGTTTTAATTACTTTTTGTGGCAGTAGCTAATGCTAATGTACTACTAAATCAGAGTGAAATTAAACCCATACAATTGTCCAGAAGATTATGATTAATCGTTAGTAATTGTCATTCAATTTTAAGGATTAACAAAACAAGATTACTACCTGTTACAACACTTTCTTTATTTTGTATCAACCTATTTGTCTAAGTGCATAGTTAATGCTTTCATTAAATTAAATTACACGTTTAAATGTTAGGACTGACGACATTACAATATATTTGGAATAACAAAGACCTGGAAGAAAATAAGGTAAACCCTGCAATGAATAAGATCCAAACATCTCCCTCTTGTTTACAAGTATAAAAAATGTCCTGGAGTTGGATTTTTGATGTTGTTACTCTGTGAAGTACTAACTGTACCCGCTCAGAGGGAATGACTCATCAGTGTTTAGTGTGCTTCATCTTATTTGTGTTTATCCATGGGTGCTTTTGTGTACACTCATTAGCCACAAAGTTGCTGTCCAGAACATATTTTCTACATAGCGGCGCAGCACTAAATCTCCTAAAATGGGATTTTGCTCACAGCTTCATGATGTATATGGGATGGTGAAGTTAAGAAAAAGTCTACTTTAAATACATCCATCATACCTCAATCTATTAGGTCAACCATCCATCCAAAATGATTGACTGATGACAATTCAGCTGCGGTTCTAGAGTTGCTATAATGTGTCTTTTGTCTGATCACTAATCTGTCACTTTATCATCTTGTGTTCTGAGATCTATCACTTTAAATCTGCCTTTTTACATCTGTCCACTGGCTATTCACGTTTGCTGTTTCAAAGAATGCTCTGGAGACACTTGAGTTTTACTTGTGTGCATACTGCACATAGGAATGTACACATGCACACAGTGAGTAAACAGTAAACTGTAGATGCATCTCTGCACAGTAAAATCTGCTCTGAAAACACAAAAACTTCACAGCATTCACATCTCTTAAGCAGAATACTTCTCTATAGACCATTTTGAGTACGAAGATGTACCCAAGTATTCAGCAATACACTATTGTATATTTCATTACTTTGAACTTTACAGAAGGTGGTAGAAAACACAAAGAGATTTAAAACTAGGTTGACATTGCGTTCACTCCCAGAGCGAGAGAAAAGGGTCATCTATCCAGAAAGTCACACCACTGGGATAAGATAAGTTTCTGAAGGCTTGAATTTCTGAAAATCATGGTTTACTTTCATATTGCATAGCAATAAACATATTTTTTTCCAGTAATGACTGATTTGTTGTGGAAAGCAGCATGATTGGGGCCTGAGGCCTTAATCTATGATAACATTTTTTTAATAAAGTCATAAAATTGGTTCTTAGATAAGATCTGGAGTAATTAAATATGTTGGTGTGAAATATTATTGGTAGGCATTCAACCAACTACTATGAACAAATGGCATTCAGCAGTCTTTTTCCCAACAACAGTGGCCATGAATTGAATCCAGTCATAGCAGAATTTGCACAATCAACATGTGTGATGACACTTGTCAGTAAGTTGCAAATAATAACAATTAATAAATGAGTCATATTATGAAATAAATGAATATGTCAGGTTCTGGTCTCTCCAAAATATATATAATGTAGTATGAAGCGAGTCCATGAGTGAGTTGAGGGGTCGCACCTAGCTCAGACACGTCTGTAGTAACAGCAGGAGAAGCAGAGATTACAAGTAATAAGTTGAAATAATTTCCTGGTTTTAAATTAAATTATTTCATTTAAAGTATATTTTAAGCATTATTTCTCATTTCTGCACATTTGTACAAGGTAATTAGTTTGCTGTTGTTGACGTGTCTCTGTCTATTCTCAACCAGAGCCATTTTCCACCAAAATACCAACAACTTGCTTTTTTAATGTCTCATTTGAATGAACCTCCCACCGGTTTTCACCTGTATGCTTTTATTCCAATTTCCAATGAGATCAGGAAAATACCAAACAGTCAAAGCGCTGTTTGCGCTTGTTATTGCACCGCCATGAAAATAGGGCTAGCTGTATCTAGGTTACAGCACAAAACATATTTAACATTACTTTTTAACATAACTTACAATGGATACTTCCCGTCCACTTAGGCAGAAAGACAAACAGAGAGACAGCGTGATAGCGGAATGGTTATATAGATAAACAGAGACACTAAGCAGTAAGAGAAAAACTTTTGCCTGGCTGGCATTCACCCATAAACACTCCATGTTTGACCACAAGATAAGAAAGAAAACAAAACGAGAAGGAGTCTACAAACGTTTTTTTTAAAAGAAGAGAGGAAAAATTAAAGAACTAAGATGGTGTTAAACATCCTCAGCGTTTCTCTGAATGTGTATACCTGTGAGTATATGAGTCTGTGGGCTGTTTGTGTGTGTATCTACACAGACCTTGAGTCTTCAGGCCCAAGTAATACCTCTCATTGTCACTTCTCTATCCACCTCCCTGTGTCAGACCCTTCAGTGAGCGACGGAAAACTTGTTATAATCATAAAAGATTTACTTCACCTTGTTCACGGCTGTAAAGATTGTTTCTCAGGGCTACAGTTAGCTTAACAAGATTAATGTTACACTTTCAGCCACCACAGATGTAGACCAACACAGGCACTGTGTGTGAGACTGTTTGTGATCATAGCTTTAGAGAAACGGACACTCTGCCGTGCTTTACACACCCCCTACGCACACACGCACACTCAAACGCTCACTGTCATCATTTAAGAGAATCTTAGGTCAAGCAGTGTCACATGCTAACAACTGGCGTATTCTGGGAAAGTGGGGTAGTCATTCGTACACACACACACACACACACACACACACACACAAAGACAAAATATTTTAGCTTGCTGACAACATACTTAGTCAATCTCCTGTGTTTCTTCTGTTTTCCAGTAACAATCCCATGCGTTCGCCAATGTTGTAGGAATAGATTTTTTAAAAGAAAAATACTAAACAAGTTGACCGGAATAGCCGTGTACAACAAGAAAAAAAAAAATCCAGGCTACAAACCTGTCTAAGAGCGGTGTATTGAATAGAATGGCCGCTGATACTGGCAGCCTGAAAATATTGGCCGCTTGCCCAATGTATGCTGGTTAATGATCATGTACATTGTTATGACACCATTGTCTAGTGGTACTCTTTAGCTGTAGATTCATGGCCACTTCTGTCACTGGGCTTTTAGGAAAATGACAAACTACGTGCAAGTTCTCACTCAGCACTGGCATGGTACAACTTCTGGAAGTGAGATTAAAGCAAACATGGAGTCCTGGATCAACAGTCAACTTACCGTTAAGTCGTCAGAATTTAGACACCAAAATATTACATTTCTTCCACGTAGCAAACTAAGCGGGTGGCCAATATTACACAGGAAAGTTTCACAGTGATCTTAGGTGAAATGCATATACCTCAGGGAGTTATTAGATAATATAAACAAAGCAAAACATCATGTTTAGTATTTATGAATATAGATATAATATAGAGAATATAGAATAATGATAGTCATGGGCAATCACTTAACATATTATTTTTCCTTGTTCTTTTCAATCACTAATAGATTTCCTTCCTATCAGTTAACTTAAGTCATATATGGCTAGAATGAAAACCATCAGGGCTGTGGATAGTAAGTTCAGTGGACCACTGTGGTGTGCTCAACTGTTAGCATTGAGCAATATATGGATAAATTGTTCTCACCACTAATCGAGGAAGGTAAACCATCAGGCCATTTACCAAAAAAGCATCCCTGCAAAGATTCAAACACAGACTTACTTGGTACTCTGTTGATGGCTCGCAGTGGCCTGAGTACTCGAACGGTACGGATGGCTGACAGACTGGCATTATGGCCGTCCAGAGAATACTCCATCACCCTGAAGACAGACGAGGGCAGGAAGAGAGAGTTGTAAAACTCTTCAGTGTTGTACTTTACAAATATACATGTGTGCACACAGACATATACACGAAGCAACCTCAAGAAAACAAAGAACACAAAAATTATAATAATGCTTATAGTTGCAGTTACCCACATATTTATTGTGCATATGACAATTAATTATATAAAGTCAGAAGCTCTTTCCTTCCCCTGTATAATCTATATTGCAGCACCCAAACATCATTCTTGTGATTCTTAGGCAGAGAGAGAGAGAGGCATTTATGGTCTTAATTGTGTTAGTTTCTTATACTTTTACTGTGCTCCATGATTGTGCTGTCTGCGTGAGGAGTGTGTGTGTGGTCATACTGGTTCAGCCCTTGGAGCGTGGGAGTAGTTAAAGGAATGCCTGCTGCTGATTGGGTCCTGCCCTCGCATCAACCTGCAGTATATAGTGGCCCCAGCCTTTAGTCTGGCTGTGCAGCTAACAGCAAGAGTAGCATGTACTCCAGTCTACATATAGTCTTAGTTGCTGATAAGTGCATTTTGAGGCTGCTCAGATTGGTAAATATTGTACTGAATATCTGTTATCTTGGAAAGAAGTACAGAGAAGTAGATTGCAGCATTCTAGTGTGGTGATGCTTGTTGTGGATATCACTGCACCCTCACTGCCCCAGCTGGGGGGGAGAGACAACACAGCCCACCTAAAGGACATTTTGATATATTTTTGATAATGGCATGACATTGTGGGGACAAACACACAGAGAGATACATGAACTCCACCGGCACAAAGCGAGCTGAGGGTAGCCATGTTCACTCCTACGGCTGTATTCAGACCAAATCAGGTGCTGCGGCAAAAAGGTAAAACAGAAACAACTTTTGGAGAAACTTAACTGACGTCACGCTGCCATCAGAGCGGTGAAGAAGGCCCCCAGACGAAGAAGAACTTTGTTTATCATTTAGCATCGTAACATTCTGCTGTTTACTGTGGCATTGTGCTGTTTCCCAAGCAACTGTAAAGACGGACGAGAGACCGATCGATCGCTGCTGTGATGACTGTACATCATCTGTTCAACTCTGCCACGACGGAGTACAAAGGCGTTAATCGCTGTGCAGTTGCTTGGCATTGTATCGCTCTACCATTTGGGATTGCTGGTTAGTATTTCTACTTCTATAATCAACATGGCCATGTATACTCCACACCACCGCACAAACCTGCGTTTATCGCCACAATGCCGGATTTGGTTTAAATACAGCCTAAGGCATGAAACTGTATGTGTGCATGCATGCTTGTTTGTGTGAGATTGCACTTGTGCTTGTCTGATTGTTTACTTTGTGTTGAATCAAATGTTATTTTATTCTAAGCAGGCTGCCATTGTCTAGCTGCAGATGAAAAAGTGCAAAAAGCATTGAGGGATACAAACCCTGCCATGACGATGACAAAGTCAAGCTGGTTCCACTTGTCACCGAGGTAACAATTGGGGCCAAAAATTCCCAGGGCCACCATCTTGATGACCATTTCCACAGCAAAAAAAGCAAAAATACAGTCGTCCAATACCTGAAGAAACATTATGAAAAAATGTGTTTAACACATATGAATGTTTAACACAGACAACAATAACTTGACTTCTTGTCAACAGTAAAAAGGTCAGGTCCTTGTTAAGTTTCCTCATCTATATGGAGTCACATTTTGAAAGAAGCTGTGGAGGTTGTCTCAAAAGAAATTCTTATCTCCATTCGTTAGTTTCATCCCAGCAGGGAGAGGCTCTGGCTTAGCATGATTATGGCTGTGTCTCAATTAATTAGACATCCACAAATGCAAAAAGAACGTCTGTATTTGAATATAATGAGCACATCTCAGTGTGCCAAGAATCAACACTACTCTGCAGTAAGAGCATGTTGAAACAAATTAGTCAAGTGAGACAAGAACAAGAATGAAAGAAGTTTTTATTTCCATCTATTTACGAATTATTCATTATTGTTATTGCTCTTCTAGTCACTTCAAAATAGCTTAAAGCAGAATGTGAAAGCAACCCCTGGTGAAAAGAATGATTTTATTTACAATTAATTAGCATGAGTCTTTTAAGTCTCTTAAATGTGGCCCTATGAGTGATGTCGCATTTGAATTTTCATTACTGAGGCAAATAATGTGAATGTTAGTCATGTCTTTTCATAAAGAGAAAGCAAAAAAAACTCCAGTTATACAGGCAAGGTTACAGTTACACTGACCTGTAGGATGCGGCACCACTCTGACTGACAGGTGACGTCTTCACAGGGCTGGAACATCCCCAGAGTCACGCAGTTGAGCAGGATCACCAGCATGGATACATGTTCAAACCACGTGCAGGAAGAGGTTAAGGACGAAACACATAGGATGTCATTTTAAATCATTAACACCACAGGGTGTAGGATTACATGCTTTACATGTAGGAAGCAAAGCAAGTAAGCACAACTTGCTGTACACATAGCACGGTTCATTCCAGGGGAGATACAGTGGGCCTCAGAAAAAAGCAACAACTAAAACAATCAAAATGTTTTCAGTCTGCTTTTAAATGATGTTAATAAGATACGATAAGATGATCCTTTACTGATCTCTCCGAGGGGAAATCTGGGTGTTGTTAATGTTGCATCATCAAAGCTGGGAACATCTTTTTCTGTGACTGTGCTGACCACAGGTACATCCAGGGCAGGCATGAATGATCAGGTGCAAACCACACGCAGGAGCAACATGGTCTAAACAGGTCTGCTGACCTGCTGTGAGTGAGACAGAGAGTTGACACAAGGGGCAGAATTCTTTGTTTCCCGCACATCGGCAGTGTATTCACATCACATATTAGATTGAAAAAGGAGAGAGAGACCCTTGTCCTACTCTTTACTAGTGTTGCGTAAAATGTGAATCCATCTTGAGTTCCAGATGGTTCCTCTGAATGAGCCACGTCTAAGCAGGAGGGCACACTCTTATGGAAGCCCACAAGACTGTAGGTTCTTGTCTAGACTAGACAAAAATCTTAGACTTAGATTTTTAGAATTGTTCGTCATGGCCAAGTTCCTCAGCCAGCGGAAAATGATGACACAGGTAAGGTGTCTCCTGGTCCTAGATACTAATAGTAACTAGTTAAAGGAGCTCAAAGGCGTTGACAATAATTCCAATAATCAGAGCTCCAGTTCAAAAAAGACAATTGATATAATATAGATAAAGATACAAAAGCATAAATAGGAAGCACTGAAATCCCACAAAACGAAATCCACCATGATCCAGCATGAGAGCATGTAAGTAAACAAACACCCCGCCAACACACTGGAACCGGATGCCAATAGGAAGTAGTGTGTCAGCCTAATGCACATAATGGGTCTAATAATGGTCGAGTGGGCCTGGCTGTCGGCTATTAGTCTGCTTATGGGCCTTTTTACAATTTTGCAAATAAACATCTTAATGGGTTCATGGCTACTGTATATCCTGTTGCATCATTTACTAATATTGATAAATGCCAAGAAGTTAAAAGTCTATCGCTCTCTATGACTAGGGATGAGGATTTTATAATTATATGCATTTGTGGCAAATGGTTTCAATATCTGAAAAGAGGCACGTATGACAGTAAGTTCATGCAAAAATATGGTGTGTCTAGATTTGTTTAGTGAAAAGCTCTTTAGTGAGTCCTACTTTCTTGTCACAAGGATGAAGCACAATTTCAATTCTATATGAATGTCAGATGTCACCACTGACCTGACTAAAATAGCACTTGTGAGTAATCTTTTGTTAATTTCCTTTCTGTATCCTTTTTGGACTACCAGGGAGATTATTTATTTAGGTCAAAGCAGTATGTTAAAGAGGGCACAGTCAGCAGTAGATTTCTTTCTTTCTTTCCTTTTATTCAATTTATTTAAGTAATGGAGTCTTGACAGTGTGGCCACATTGGTGCCTCACTACATAGACAGACATCTGATTGAGAGGGTTTCTATCTGTCTGGGTTTGTTTAGGAATTCCTTAGACATGGTTTGAGTGCAGCAACATGGATGGCAACTAAAATTACACCCTTGTCTCTGTTGACTTAATGAGAGATGACAAATCTGAAATGCCTTAGAGAGCTTTAAAATCCTAACTTCAGATATCAAAACAAATACACATTTGGTAGAGATGCCTTGTACAGCCATGTACAATAAAGAGAAACTCGTCATGAGAACAAACATGGACCAACATGTAAAATGGATCAGTGTGGCGGCACTCTTACTTACTGATAACAAACTCATAAAACTCATAAATCTATCATAGGAGCGCTGACAGCATGTTGATGCAATATCATAAATCAAACCAATCTATGAAAACACAAGCAGACTAATAAAAATGTATATGGACAGCATATCACAGTGCTTCAGCAGCTGCAATAAAGTCAGAATAAGTCTCTATCATAATGAGAATACACACCAAGTTATCAAAGAGGGCATGAAGGAGAGACAGACCGATTAAAGGAGTGAAAATGGCAAAGAGAACAAGAGCAGGAAAAAGCTTTAAATGATGTCTCCTCAACTACAAAAAAGGCAGCGGTGCAGCTGTTGTTTCTACTTTAGTTTGGCTTTTGTCCCACACTCACATGCTGTGTTCTGGTGTGTGCACTAAGTTGCAGTACTGAAGTATTCCCAGGGTGAAGTACTGTTTTAATTAAAAAGGGAGTTAAAGCTGAAACATACAGAAAATACTATATAAGGGAAGGAGGTATTTGCATGTGCAAATCTAAAGGGGACACAGCAATAAGATTATGTCATCTGAATACATACTACACACTGTAGGTTTAACAGATGTTGATACAATCATGAGGTTATGGATGGAGTGGGTTTGAGGGTATGCATAATATCTACTACTGACAACTGAAGAGACCGACATCAGTTGTTGATGTCCCAAAAAACGCTCATTTAAAATGGAAGTGGTTAAATATTTGCTCTTTGCTCTGCTCCCTTCAGCACATAATTTGTATGCTGGCCCATTTGCACGCCTGACAGAGGATTTCCTGAGCCCTGGCTGCCACCTCACCTATGTCAGGCCGCTTTATTAACCAAACCTGACAAGTGTGCAATGTGCTCTAGCAAAATGCTGCATGATCTCCCTGCTGACAACGACTTCCTTCTGTTCACTGTGATCTCCTGAAACATGAGATATCTAGATTAATTAACTGTATTATGTAATTTTATATCCTATCCAGGGCTGCAATGATCATCTGAGCTTGAAACTCTCATAATCTTACATACTCATGCTGCTTGTATGTGCAGCTCATTTTCTCACAATTTGATGTGATGACATTGTGATATTGCGGGAAACTGGACAGGTTTGCTGTATTTCTGGCAGAAAAAAAAACTCTCTGCTAATGTGCCATGCTTCCATTGCTATTGTATACAATGCAACAGCTGGATATACAAGTTAACAGAAGCAGCACTACTGTGGGAGGCAGGAAAAATTCAAACCCTGCCGCTAATCCTCTGGAGACACATTTAAAAAGAATGAGAAGGAGAAATAAACCAGGGGCAACTCAGATGTTAACATTTCAGAGGGTACAGAATGTAAAACAGGGGAATTGTGGCAGGCAGTGGGAGATATGAGTGGTATGTTGAAGGGGCATTTCAGTTCAGAGGCCGTGTTCACACACGGAGAGTTACATTGTATTCAGTAATTCTGCAGGAAGCAACAACAGCTCTGAGGCATTATGGATTGTGTTGTATGTACCCGGTCTACAAATGAGTTAGATGTGTATTTAGTCAGTGCAAAACATGTATTATAGTGCCGTCAGGGGAACAGCAATAAAACATAACTTATAGCATTGGGTTAACTTACAACGTGTTGTTGTAAATATTAAGACAAGGAGAAAAAACAATTCAATCACATAGAAAATGTCTAGGACCAGTCTGTCACTAAACATGCTTCACACACACACACACACACACACACACACTAAGTCAAGGAACCTAAGGTTGATCCTTTCTTCAGAGATGAAAGATTCAGTAATCTGCAGCAGAATTAAAATGAGAGATTTGAATATTCAGAGAATCTCGGTCTGTCTTGTGATACTCTGTGCCTCCCTGTGCTCTGCTCTCTCTAATTAGTCCTTAATCTCCACAGTCAACACCTCCTGAGCCCCCTTCTGTCCCCAGGCCCACGCCCCCCCACCCACACACACACACACACACACACACACACACACACACACACACACACGCACACACACACCAGGTTGGTATTTTCATTTAGTGGTGACTTGTTTCCTGATCTTTGCTGTAAACTGAAAAACTTCCTGGACACCCTTGTTATCCTCTAAACATACTGCAGAGCTGGGCAATAAATCAACACAATAATCAAAAAATGTCAGATACATAACAGTTGGTGTAAATATTACAGTTATAACAGCTAATCCTTACAGAAGAACGAGTTTGTGAGGCACAACCCGTTTTCATTTAGTGATGCTCCACTCAGTAAACACTTACATTATAACCAGGCTTATGAACAGCAGGTGTATTACACTGTATTTTAGATCCTGAGATTCAGGCTGATACTGTATCTACTAACAAAAAAATATATGTTTGGCACAGTCTGCAAACCATAAACCTTTCAACAAACTGTTGACAGGATGCTATGAAAGAAGAGCAGAATGTGTGTGAAACTGCTTCTTGCTCAAGTTAGCATCACTTCCTTCTGTTGTTTCAGGAAGTGTCTTAAAAGAGCTGATCCGACCAACAACAGTAACCTTCAGTCTGCTTTGTCTGTGCTGCACGTTATATCCAGCTGCTTCGTGGCCACAAGGATTGCAAAGAACTAACAACACCCTACGTGTACTTTGAGCTACGTATATGTTCACCCACCAAGATATAATGTTGAAAACAACACTATAGCTGAAACTGCACAGGAAAAAAGTCAAATGAATCAATGAAAACAGTTGTTTCCTGCCACTGACCAATAACTGAACGTTGAATCAAACACATGAGACAAACACAGGAGACAAAAGATGAAAAAGCAAGAGTCTGGAGCGTTTGAAGAGACGAGTTGAAAGCAGAAGTGGGCTGGAAGACTCAAGTTACGAGTTCCCTTGAGTTACAGTTACAGGATGAGTCTTTGTCTTGCAAAAGGATAGTTAGTTGCTGCTCAACTATCATGGAAGATCAGTTATACCAGAACATATTCTAATGTTGTTCTACTTTTAGAAGATGTCTGCAGGGATTGTTTAAGCCATTTCCTCCCTAAAGCAGCAACAAATATTTCATGTAGACATAAGAGTTAGACTAAGAGTCAGAAGTCAGGGATCACCATATTTCTAATCATGAATGTCTGTAGAAACTTCATGGCAATCCTTGGGAATGTCCTTGGGAAGTGTACGTCACACTGAATGTAAAAATACCTGTATCATGTCTGTGTGTTCAGATTTGTAAGACTCAGACATGCCTCTGCAAACTCCCTTCAGGTCTATCACACCTGCATTTATCCCATCCATGCCGTCCTTCCTCCCGAGGACAGCCTCGTCCTTTTTTTTCGGCGGGGGGGGAAGGGTTCCCCTCATACTAGTTTGGCCAGTTCTACATTGTTGTAGAGGACACAGTCCCTATAGTTGTGTCCTCATGATAAGTCTGCCTTTGCTGCATTGGCAAGTTTCACTCAACACTTGTTGAGTCACTTCAGTCATATTATGTCTCCAAAAGAACATATTGCATATTCAAGTGACACAAGTCATGATGGCACATGTTGCCCAGCCCACAAAGAAAGGTTTCACAATTTCAACAATAATTTAACTGGAGCAGATTCCTGAGAGGTTTCAACTAGTTGCCAGGTTCTTCGTTCTCCATCCATTTGCTTTGCACAAAGAGAAAACACTACCAAACAGATCCACGTGACCATGACCGTATCTGCTCTGAGGAGACGTAGGCATCAGCCAATGAATCATCAGCATGTGGAAACAAAAAACACCAGTGAGTCACCTCCATGAAGTCACATAGGCACGTTAGAAAGAACACGTGGAGAACAGGTTCCTCCCTAATTACTAAACAGATAATTTTCTGCAGAAATCTGGTGTTTTGCTTTGCGGCAAGAGCAAAGGTTTCTGGTGGCAGACGGTGGAAAAAGTGAGAGGATGATAACATAATTTCAGTCCAACATGTTTGTTCTCCTCAGTTTGAAATAATTGTTTGTAACAAGTCAAAAAAGACACATTATGGTCCACTGAGAAATCCCATTATATCAAATCATTTAGTCTATAAATGTCTTTACAAAAATGAAGCTTTTAAGAATGACAGCAGTCAAACCTGCCGTCTAACATGTCTCTGTTCCTGGTTTGCATGAGGGGCCAGTGATTAAGTCTTCGGCCATCTGCCGGACGGACACTTGTCTGCCTCGTTTGTCAGAGATGCATAATGTTTAACATCACAGGGCTGCAGGGCGTTCACACTACAGTATGTGCACACATACACAGAGATGCTACTGCTCCTGCTATCTGGATAAACCTACCGCAGTTTCTCAACATTTATTTGTTTCCATGTCTTTTGGAATATATGTTATACCAGTATAATCAAGGCTGCACACCCACATCTACTTTGGCAAACTGAGCAGTCGGTGTGACACAGCTCTTTTTCCTTTGTTCACTTGCAGTCAAGTATTTGCATTTCACATTGTAAACATTTATTTGAGTCAAATTTGTGCAGGGTGTTTAGAAGTGCAACCAAAAAAAAGCACGTCTAGGGTCAAAGGTCATAGCAGCAAATAGGTTTTCTCCACCCCACTCAAAAACAAAGACAACCTCCGCTAACATTATTAAACATGTACATATTTTAGTCATCATCCATTAACTAAATATAATATAAACCAGTAACTACACACACATTAACATCTGCCTACATCCTTCCCATACAAAACTACCCATCAACAACAAGGGAGAAGATAAGAGAAGTAAATAAAAGGCACCTGTTAATAGAAAAGGTTGTCAGATCTTAGAAAACTTGAGCCTCGTAAAGCAGGTCTTTATGACGGCACACTTATTCATTCAGTGTTCAGTATTTGGGTTTTGGAGTCATGACGTTCATCAGGATGGATGTTTCACAACTGTCTGAAATCTTATAGAACCATACGATTAATCAATCACACAAGAAAATAACACACAGATGAATCGAGCTCTGCTACGCTCAGAAACAACATGAGATGCTTTAGGATCCTGTTGGCTTTAAAGCTTCTGCCAGACAATTTCCTTGAGTAAAAGATCATTATAGCGCTGTCTGATACAGAAGTAATCCCAGCCATTACCAGAACTCTCCATCACTGCTCATTGGAAGTCGCTCTGTCTGCACGATAGCAACATCCAGGATTACGTTTAATCCAAAAAGCTATGCAGCGTGATTTTGAAAAAGTGAAAACCACAATACACCTGTGCCTGAACACCACACTGACACTGTGGACTGGAGTAAAACACGGTCCCTTCTTCTACTTGGCATCGGCAGCGACTGTGTTAGCAAAACAACCCTTTCTCAGTACAGCAATTATTTGCAGCAGGTTAAAAGACAACTAATCACCATACAGCATAATTGTGCATTTTCTCCCACATGCCCAAGACACAGCTCAGATGTCCTTCTTGAAGACATAAAACCCAGCGTCACAAATCACGGTCCAAATCTGGGCAGTGATGATGGTCAAAGATGCTGGCGAAACAGACGGCAGCCGAAGCTTCCTCGCATACCCGGAGACGTGTGCTCCGCTCCGCTCCGCTCCGCCTGCTGCCGATGGATGTAAACAAACTCACGCTGCAGACCCCGTCACGAGGCAAAGAGACTGCAGCTGCCGGCCGCCAGCGCACGCCCTCTCCTCATCCCCCTGCATCCCATCTCTCTCTCTCGTCCTCACCTCTCTCTCTCTGACAGCTCGCTGCTTCCCAAACATTCAAGCCAATTAACTGTTTCTCTGCCTGGTCTGCAGCAAAAACAGCACCGTCTCCTCCACTTAGGGATGTGCCCCTCCCTGCTTGGGAAAATGCTTCACACAACAGATGTTTTTTGCCATGCTGCATGTGGTGGTCCTATCTTTGGAAACACACACACACACACACACACACACACACACACACACACACATGGTTTCACTCTTCTTTTTGATGCCTCTCCATTTTCCCCAAAGCTCATCAATAATTAATTAGACTGTTGCAAGGAAAGCATCAGCAGACCAGTGTGTCTATGTAGCTACTAATAGTCATACCAGCTTTAACTCAGTACAGCGTACACTTCAACCAGGTGGGTGTATGAGACACAAGAACATTGTGTGTGTGAGTTGTGTGTGTGTGTGTGTGTTCATATATGGGCTCACTGTGTACAAATAGAGAGGCACACATGAAAATGTCAAGAGATGTTCTGCTACTTCAAAGCACTGAGCAGAGAGGTTCGGAGAAAGGGAGTGTCTTTGGGTCTTGGGGGACAAAATAAGAGACATAGGAGATGTCACCATGGGCTTTGGGAATTTGAGATGGGCATGTTTCACCACTGCTGAGAATACAATAATAAAAAGCATTACTTGCAGTCAAACATTCATTTTGTAATGAATTGATAGTTTTATGTATTTATTCTTATATTTGTGGTTGGAGAACAATCTATTGTCTCTTCATTATGCCGGCTAAGCTGCACGCTTCTCTTCCTTCTTTTGAAACCAGATGGGCAATAAGACATCTGCCGTCACACACATGCCAATATGATGAGAGCGAGTAAGGCAGAGACTGAGGAAGACGCAGATGAGGATGAATCAACAGGCTTCTGCTCGACCTATTGAGCTGAGGAGGAGAGTCTGATGAGTCACCACACACACACACACACACACACACACACACACAGATATGAGGAGAACACACACCGAGGAGAACATGTGATTTCCAATCAATACTCATCAATACAGCTGCCAGTGGTTTTTGTTAGCTGCATCCATACAGTCACCATACCACCCCAACGCCTTACAGCTGCAACTAACGACTATTTTGTAATTATCTTTCAATCTGCTCATCATGGTTTCCCAGAGCTCAAGTGCATTGTTGCCAAAATATAACATTTACAATTAAAGAAAGAAAAAGCTGAGAGTAAAGAATCATTTGAAAAGCTAAAGTCAGAAATTTCTGCTTAATAATAACGTTTTAAATGATTAATTGAAATCAATCCTAATCAGTTAATTGTCATGAGGCCAGTAGATGGCAAGAATGTGGAAAACAACTGTGGAAATGAGTAATTATGTGGAAAGAGTCCCTGTCACTTTGATAATATCATAAGGAGCCAGTTCTTACGTCAGATCTGTTGTGAGACCTGATTGCTATCATCATTCTGGGCCTTCTGTAGACTGTAACCCAGCTGGTCTGAGCCAAGAAAAGGTTGCGAGAGTGACAAGCCACGATTTATGTGGACGAGCAGGAGGAAATGGAAATAGCGGGGTTTTCCAGCACCGCAGGGAGAACGCAGCACACACAGAAGACGTGCAGATGGGTGCTGCAAAGATGCACAATGACTTGAAATTGTTAGATTTAAGGGCAAAAACAAGGGAATTTAGTGGCATTAAGATAAGCTGAATCTGAGGCGACAGAGAGAGTATGGACAGAGGGAGCCTGCACATAGCTGCCATAAGTGCATTGTAATCCCAAACATATGACTACAAATCAAGCTCACATGATGACACCTGAAGCAGCTCTACTCTCTCAACAAAGGCAGTGGAATGGGGTTGAAAGCTCCCAACGCTAGCTAAGATTATTTTGTCAAATGCGTGCACTATAAACGTGTGCATGCAGCAACAACTTGGACACATGAAACTAAAATCATGGAAGTGGATTTGTGGGTTCCCTGGCACAAGAGTAGAGGAGAAGCCTTGAAAACGCCCACCTGAAACCCCTTTCAGAGTCAAACTTTGAATTTTAGTCACACAGAGGGCCTCATTTTCAGGCAGGTCACTCTCTTCCTCATAAAAGAGCATCATCAGCCCTTTGAAAGCCATGCCCCTGCTGACCTTGACTCCAGCACAGTGAAACTCAAAACCACTGGTGATGGCCAGCAGCACGACTGCAGTGAAATGTGTGGACAACATGCGCACACACACACACACACGAAGACTGAGCACGTGCACATCCAGCCTGTAAACACACATGAACACTGTGAAATGACAGAATCATTCTACATCTGTGTGTGTGTGTAACTGGATGATTTGTAGGGTGATTCAGTGCCATATTATAAAGTAATTATGTCCAACCATGACAGGGCAATATACTGTATGTTTACACTCACACATTCAGGCTTGGGGGGGAAATGCACCCTTTCCTTACGTAGCGGTTACTCAAGCTGTGAGCTGTCTGCTTCATTCATTATAATGTCTTCCTATTATGTGATATATACATCACTATTCAATCCTCTCCACGCGTTTTCTGTCCTTCTTGCTGACTCTGCGTCCTATACTCGATTACTTTCTGTTCTCTGATATTTACTAGCTCTGTGCCAACAACACGAGTAAAGCCTGTCTTGTTTACTAAATAATGTGCCAAAGCTTCCGTTCCCGAAACTTACAACAAGCATATAAACACCAACAAAGCCGCAGCCGCAGTTCTTCAGCGGAGAAAATCCGTTACTATACACCGGATCTTTACAAAGATTAGCACAATGAGACGTCACTTACCGACTCAGCTGCGTGTTGCGTTAAAATACCGCTTAGTTGCATAAAAGACAACTATAAGGACTGTGTCCTCAAACTGCCGCACTGTCTTTCTGGTTGTAGCTGTAGCCTCTACAAGCGTCGGCCACGCCCCCTGCGTGGCGCGTTGGTGGCATCATCACGCAGGCTCGTACGCAACACGTAGATTCCTTTTAGAACAGTACTTGCGTTTTTTTAAAGAACAATAACTACCTCATTTAATCTTTGTAAATCAAAAGTAAGTACATTTACTCAAGTGCTTTACTTAAATATTATGTTGAGGTACTTTATGTGATTTTATTCTAGTTCATACTTCTGCTCCACTATATTTCTGAGGCAAATATTGTTCATTTTACTCCTCATAATTTAGTTATTCTGCACATTTTACACACAAACATATGATCAGTTAATACAATGAGTAGTAGTGCTACTACAGTGTAATGCAATGCAATGTTTTAAAATGATAAGTTGATAAAACAGAATCAGGATCAATAATCTTGATAATGAAACTTGTTTATACTTGACCATTCTTTATGGGGCCCCTGTTCCAAAGTAGAGCTGCCCTATATCGCCACCATGTGGAATGTATCTGGTATTGCAGGTGTCCATGATTGTTGTGGATACTTTAAACACTGATTTGCCATAAATTAAAGCAAGAGTTGGATTCGTTTAACAGAAACATATCAACAAATCAAATAATGGAGGACACTAATGGTCTCCACCCAGCGGGGCACGTCACAGGCGATGCTACAAGCAGGTTCAGCCACAATCGAGTTGCACCTTAGCTCAGATTCTGTAAAGGCCGCTTAGACGGAGGACTTTGTTTCTTTACTTTTATCTGACAAAAACTTTAACAGGGCTAATTTCTTTCAATTGAAACTTTACTGTGGACATGGACTGAGGTGACAGCTGCCATTGTAGTTTTTTATTGGCTACAGCCGACTGAAGCTGTTGGAGATACTTGTGGGGAAATGGGGAGCTCTGTTTTGTTGGAAGTCAGGACTGAGAGGGGAGTGTTTTGCATGCTTCTGTTCCTCTTGCTCTGCTGTGTTGGAAGGAAAATGTGAGCTACAGGAATCTAAACCTGCAGCGCCAACCAACTTCCCCATTGTCAAACCTCTCCACAATGAACCCCAGGCCTTCCCAGAGGAGGAGAGGGCCAGACTTCCTGTGTTTACGATGGACTATCCTCGATCCCCTTTGAGTTTACACGTTGGGTACTTCTGGCCTCTTTTGCCAAAATTGGTTTGTATGAATCACTTGTGTTGAGGTTTATGTTTGTGGGGATTTGCAACCTGAACAATTACTTTGTATAACAGCAGTCTTTATTTTAGGATTGGAGGCCAGTACAGGAGCCCAGCCCATCGGCTGCCCAACATACTGATGTCTTTGGGAAGTGTACGTCACACTGAATGTAAAAATACCTGTATCATGTCTGTGTGTTCAGATTTGTATGACTCAGACATGCCTCACGCGTCTCCCTCGGCCAACTCCCTTCAGGTCTATCACAGTCTGTGGTGGTTGAGTGAGTGGTTCCCCTCATACTAGTTTGGCCAGTTCTACATTGTTGAATGGAATTATCACCCATGATAAGTCTGTCTTTGCTGCGTTGGCGAGTTTCACTCAACACATCCACTGATGTGTTTCTCTGAGTTGCCAGGTTCTTCGTGGTGGCGGCCGGAGGCATCCTCTCTGGCCTTCTGTTTGGATTCGTTCACCACACGTTTCATGCACAGTGTTTGTCAAAGAATCAAGCCCTTCTTTGTCTTCATGTACAGCTACCTGGCATACCTGGATTATACCATCTTATTAGTGAAATACTGGTCAATGTATTACTTAAAGTCTTTACACAAGACTCTGAAACTGCATCTGCTTACTAACTGTTGGCATGGGTGTGTCGGCTAAATGCATGAAACTAAATCTAATTTGGATCCAGCAGCTGATGATGCTGTTTTCTCAGCAGACAGAAATCTAATTGCCACCCATCTTAATGTCGATAGCAATAACAGAACATTACATTTCAGCAATATCTCCCATTCACTCTTCATTGCGCTCACCTCCTATCATTGATGAGAGGAGGGAGGCGTCTCGACCGAGGAAGAAGTTCCTTGCTGCTGACGTGAGGAAAATGCACGACATCCTGTCAAAGAACATGTACAAGATCAGACTGAGGATAAAGACAACATCACACCTGCAGAGAAACCTTAAGGGATGGGGTCAGTTAACGTTTGTGCTGTTTTTAATACAGTTTAATACCTTTCAACACTTGCAGTGACTACAAGTTACCTGAAACTACATGTGTGCAATGCTTTCCACCTGCAGTATGACCTTAATATGTTTGTCAGGGACCAAACAATCAGGCACAAGAACAAAGGCTTAGGAAATATATCCCCATTTTATTTGAACAGAAAGATGTACATAAAAATATTTTTACCTATTCCAAATCTAAACAACAAAAACCTATAAGTAACTACAAATAAAAAGAACTTCAGTGAGGCCAACTAACTCATACAGAACCAAAAACCGTTATGGGTAACTAAGCAGTTTCCTCCCCAATGACACACAAAGGGGTATATATACAAATCTAAATAACTAATTACAAACCCTAACTCTTAAACATATTCCTAACTAATAAAGTCAACTTAACCCAATTTACAACTAAATATTAACTCAATATATTAACTATCCACTACTTAGAAAACATTGAACATTGAGCTCTGAAGAACAAAAGAAGGTAAGTATTAATTGCAAATTACAGAAACTTAAGACCAAATGTTAAGTAATAAGTGTGCACCCAAACTAGCAACAAACTATCCTAAATAAAGTGTGTAACGTATGAAAATGAGACTGTGTTGTGTCATTATGTGAAAATGTTTGCATGCCATGTTACTAACTACAAAGAAACACTAACACTGATAGAGGACCACTGGTGGGGCCGCCACAATGTTTATTGCCTCCTTAATCCTTTATTTTTGAGAGGGCAGGACGTGTATAAACTTTATTTAATCACCGTGTGAGAGTAGTAGTGATACATTGAATGTGTTCACATATCTGTTATTATCCATAAAACCCTAAAGCAATCACATGAAAATAAACTTAATTTTGACACTGGATAATTTGAAATTGGTCAGCCGTTTGCTCACTTGTTTTGAGAAAAAAATGATTTTAAGAGTCAGTAACAGGTCAAATAACTCTGGAATTATATTTTTGCAGTGTATACAAGATGTAAATCTTTAGTATAGTTATAGATTAAAATAGTAGTATAGTATAGTTTCACTATAGTTTTTAGCAAATGTTTCTCAAACATCCCCAGGTGCATTTGTTGGGGACTATTTTCAGCTGCGGATTAATCCACACTTGCTGCTCTAGTGAGTATTTGGGGCAGCAGGACGATGTATGTGGAACTGAGTCTGTATTTGTAACATAACATTCACACCCATGTACAAGTAAGTGTTGAATAAAGTGTTTATTTTAATTCAATTTAGTTTTGTTCTTTAACTTAATTGTCCATTTCACCTGTCTTATAGTTTGTAACTGCACTGCCACAGTATCATAACATATTCTTTTTATGTTCCTCTACAAATGATCATGAGTCTTATTTGTCTCACATTAAACGACTTCAAAAAGAGATTTCCTCCAGGATATAGATCCAGTCAGATCACCTGATGCAGATGGAGTTATATTACACCATTGTACTCTACCTTTTAACCAGCACATTTGAAACCAGGCAGAGGACTCAAAGGCACTATTAAACTCAGGAGAGAGGAGAAAGAGCACTAAACACTTTCTACCTCATTTGCTTTAATGTCCTCTTTTATTAGCCCATCCGACTCTCTGACGGCCTTCCAAACTCAGTATCATCTTTCAAAGTTTACATCTTTAGATCTGACAGGCCAGAGAGCAAAGATGATAACATATATTTTATTTATTCCTGCACAGTGCTCTTCTATCATCCTGTTTCTTAGAAACTTCATCCCACTGAAGAAGCATTTTAGAATAAACTAACTTCCTAACGTATCTGCAGATACGCAGGAAAGGCATGACATTTAGTTAACAGTAAAGACATTAAAAGGACACCAACTTATTTTTTGAATAATTTTGATGAGCTTTTTCAAAAATGCTTTAATAATTTATATAAATAATTAATTTCATTTAATTAAATTAATTAAATTTACTTCATTTAGTTACTTTAAGTGCGTGAAGATGAATATGGCGGTTAAACTAGAGGAGAGTGGACAAAATGACAAACCTTGTTTCTGTTATTTATTGGTTGTGATACTTTGGTAAATAATTTACATTCTAGCAGTCGATCCTTAAAGTCAGAAAGTTGAGTGACATGGTTGGATTTGAGTAAAAGGGTTATTCATTGGACTCTCTGTCTAAGGCGCCTGAAGCAGTTACAGCAGCAGAGCCTCTCACTTCTACAAAAGGA
This sequence comes from Nannoperca australis, assembly GCA_036023655.1. NCBI lineage: Eukaryota > Metazoa > Chordata > Actinopteri > Centrarchiformes > Percichthyidae > Nannoperca > Nannoperca australis. The sequence goes on from JAVQJD010019834.1 coordinate 77,074, forward strand.
TTTCTGGATATCCAAGAATTAAACTATGATACGTAATGTTGGTTCCTTTCTAACCGTTGGCATTCAAGTGAATGGAAATCCAATAGAAAGTTGGTCAGTGTGAGTTTATAAATGAAAAAACCATCAGGCCCGACAATAAATATGAAAAATAGAAAATAGCCAGCCTATTAAATATGAATCAGGCTCATACATTTTAATGAGTTTACTGTAATAACACGTCTGAGATAGATTATACATGTACACATACATACATGTGGATACGAGGCTTTGGTCAGGTTCATAAATCTTTCACATTCTGTCGAGAACTGATGTATGGCCTGCACATGAGTTGTTTTATTGCACACGCAGAGATGACCATTATTTCAAATAAATCTCATTCATTCTTACAAAAACGTCTGATGGCACCAGATTAAAACAACTTAGTGCACTTAGAAATACCACACTATGGAAATACTCCACTACAAGGAAAAGTCCTGCATTCAAAACCTTACTTTATATATCAGGAAGTCAACTTCCAGCTAATAAAAATAGTTTATTTAACTTAAGAAGTAGCAGAATTTTCTCAACCCCAACTTCTTCCACCAAGAAGCTGTCTATCTACTATCTGTCTGTAAATGTTTTCAATGGAACAAAGAGCAGAGTCAGAGTTTGAGCTTAACATTCATTCATCAGTGTGTGTCAACACATCTTGTTAAAATGGCCTTTCATCCAAACACTAAACCCCTGCTGCAAGACGCTTTGAATAACAAAAATAATGCTTTAGATGTAAAAGCTCCAACCAAACGCCTGCAATATCTCCGCCTCGAGCAAATTTGCATTCTGATGAAGAAACGTCCTCGAATGTGGGAGGCACTGGCAAACATCCTGGTTTATGAAGTGTCTGTCAGCTGCATGTGAAGCAGCAGCAGCACATGCCTGCTGAAGAAGAAGAAGAAGAGAGGGGAAGAGGAGAGAGGGAGGGGAACATTTAAATGTGGCATTGAGATTATTTACTGGCAGAGAGAGAGAGAAACAAAAGAAGGAGAACAGATTGTTGACTTGAATGCCTCTGGTGAAGCCTCAATAAGGACGTGGGGTAGAGCGTTTCCAGTGCAGCAGCTCTGCAGCCTTCAGTATTATTAGCATCACTTTTTGCTTTGGCCAGCTTGGAGCAAGAAGCAGCCGGTTGGAAGTCGGAGGAAACTTTCCAATTGAGCTGCTTGGGAGTCTAGTGTTGGGGATTTTAAGCATTCAGTAAAAGTGAAGAGCAAAGATGAACCAAACTGCGTCCGTCTCTCATCAGATTGACTGTCAGCCAGCCAAGGATGCCAAGGTAGGATGGGTTTATTCATGTTGTTGTGCATTTTCTTCTCTCACTTTTCTTACCCACTGCATCTCAGTCACCTCTCAGTCACCTGACAGCACATTAATATCACCAAGGTTTTGTCCATACTTTCAAACAGAAAGTACTTTATTAGAGCTTTCATACTCAACAATTCCTCTATTTTTTTCTAATATAGATTTAAATCACTGGGTTGATCCATGATGAATCTTATGTTTTTCATAATGTTTCCTGCAGCAATAATCTTCTTTAAAAGGTGGATATTTTGTGTTTTAATGAATGATATACTAAGTTTGCATGAGATTTCTATCATGCAATCAAACGCCTTTACAGAACAGTTCTTATGACAGAGAAAATGAAAAAATACACCCACTCTCTGTGAGCAAATCTCTTCCAATCTCCCTTTTCCTCCTTTTTAAAATTGCCTTTGAATTATGTTGTTTCTAATTAACCCATAACTGCACCTTTCAGACCATAATAAGGTTTGTAGTCATGTTGTATTTGATTATGTTTGGGGGATTCTTTTAAAAGTAGCTGGGTCTCATTTGTCATTTCAAGTCTTTGCTATCTTGTTATGTGACTTTGAAGCATTTTATTGTTTCATCAATTAATCCCATTGGATGTTTTAAAGGATAAGTATAACAATATTCTATATCTTTTTATTATATGTTTTTATTGTCTCCTTGTCTGATTTCATTCCTAAGTCACAATCCTCGGGTTACGGCTAAATGCTTTAATTCTTAAAACATGGTATTAATTTCCTAAATCAGCTGGGCACTGTAGTTTTTAGCAAACGTTACTTAAATAGGAGGACAGAGTGCATTTGTTGGGGACTATTTGCAGCAGTGGATTAATACACATTTGGAGCTCTAGTGAGTATTTGGGGCAGCAGAATGGTGTTCACAGCAGTGAAGGAACATGTTACCCGGTGCAACAGTGAGGCTCAGTGAGTCTTTTTTTTAATAGCTCTGTGGTACAGAGGAAGAAGATATATCAGGCTTTGGATATTATGTGTTAAACTGGGTAATCTGGGTTATAGAACAAAAATGCAACATTGTTTTGCACAATTGATAGATTTATGTGCTGAAAGCTTTCAATAAAAACAGTTTATCACAAATTACACAGTAATATATTTACTTTTTTATTTGCTGTCCCAAATAACTCCACTTGAAATATTTGAAATACAAAAGATAGCTTGTGCACCAAACTAAAGCCACTCTCTCTGTAGAACTGGATCTTCTATAAATCAGCCATATTGAAGCCCACCAAAGTGCAGTTATGTATTTTGTGACCTCTTCATGTTTTACGGATGACATCTGCAGTAAAATACAAGGCTGAGACACAATGACAGCAGTGAGTGGAATAAAGGCTCCAACATTAAAGGACTTCATTATTGCTCGCAGTTTATGCAAAGCGGTTCTTAGCTGCAAGCAGACAAACAGCCAAAGTATAATCCAGTACAATCCTGTGCTGCTGTATCCCCACAGCAGCAGGCTGGGAATAGTCTGTCAGGAGTGAGCTTCCATAAAGTATACAAAGAAAGGAAGTGTCATTTTTTCAAGAAACCGCCGCAGGTACATGACATTCAGTGCTTCTCATGTTATCTGGTAAAAAAAAAAATGTTTATTCAAGCTTGACCGCTGCAACTTTCTTTTATCAAGAAAAATGTTTCCTAATCTGATCCCAAAACTGACTTGGAGCCAACATAAATCCCCCAAAAGACTTGAGGTTTTTGCATGACAGCAATATAGACTGTAAAATGAACAGAGATGCTTTGTTGCATTATTCAGCCTGAGTGGTTTTAATTGTGCCATAAATCTCATGTGCAGCCTGCTTCATGAATAAGCCGGTGCCTCTTGAGATACATTAGCTGTATATGAGAATTCACCCAACACAAAGCTGCTGAAGCTAATGGATAGATTCCGATTTTTTCTTTGTGTGTGCGTGTGGATTTGTTGGTTTGAATTCAAACCTTTCCCTGATATTGACGATACACAGCAAAGACCAGTGTTCACTCCCTTTTAGCTCTGCTTTTGGTATCCACCAGTTCCTGAGGAGAATCTCTGACTTTTTAGCTGCGAAATGCTCCACTGTGTTCACCAGCTAGTCTCTAACTGTGTGTCTGACCTTCCCCACTATTGACAGTAGTTTCTACTAGTATAGTCTTTGAATTAAAGTCATCAAATTTGAATTAATTTAGTCAAATATGTGATGGAGAAGCAGCCAGTTGACTTTTGCGGTTTCAAAAGATTTCCTCCAGGTGTGAATTCCTGTATCTGTTATGCTGGAAATTTGTTAATATGTAAATTTAAGGCTTTTATATATGTCCAAATGATGGTTGTGGGGTATAGATTTTACCTTTGTGCAAGCTGATGAGACTGTACATCAAACTGAAGATCAAAGAACAAAGAGTAAAAAGTGACTCATTTCAGCTCATTTTAGTAACATTTTTATGCTAACAGGATATTTTGGAATCTTATCATTCTGATTATCTCTTCCTCTGTTTTCTCACTTTTTTCTGTTGTTGCTATGATCATGCTGGTTGTTGCTAAGTAACTTGTAATTCCAGTTTTCTTTTAATATATAAATATATATTTGATATATATATATCAGGCAAATCCCAGTTGCTCAGGGTCAGGAGAGGGGGAGTGTCTTTATACACTCAAGCTGGCAATGAGTCAGTTGTAGGAGCAATGAGCATCACTTCAAGATGACAAGGCATCTTCTAAGTGTTGACGTCTTACAATAAAGTATGCTTCTATGTTGTGTCAATTCACTTAGTACATACATAACTAAAAATATCTTAAATTGGTTTATGAAAAGTCTGACCTTGAACTCAAAGGCTGAATCATAAAACATCAAAAAAAGTGTATGTGTGAATGTATTGACAGATCTGCCGCAGGGAAACTGCTGAAGTGCATGCGAGCATGACACTGAATCACTTTCTGCGTACTCAATCCTTATTTTACCATAGAGAGGGAATTTTAGTATCACATATACAAGAATTTGTCAAAATTGCAATAAGATTTGATCAAGCTATTTTTCTGGAAATGATTTCTTAATTATTATAATTCACTTAGAGTGAATGTTATACATTACTAAGCTACATCAATTTGGGGCTAATAACCTATTTCCAAAAGCTCTAACCTAGGGGTAGGGGATTATTTTGAGTGGCCACGAAATGATTGAAGGAGTGGGAAATAAGAAAAAATATGGTTTGTCTACATACATGTATATTATTTATGACGTTTCTCCCATTATTTGTTGTGATTGATACTATTTTCATATCTGTATGGTAAATATCAAGCTACCCTGAGCAGCCGGTTAGCTTAGCTTAGAATAAAGACTCAATTAAAGACATAAGAGGTGTCAATCTTGTCATCTAACTTAATGCCAAAAAGCAAAAAAGCATATTTATCAAAATACATCAAACTTTTTTATGAAGTTATAATCTTCAAATGCAAACGATTGAAACCAAAACAGCATCTTACAGCAATAAATTGGCTTTCAGTCGACATGTTTGTTCTTTTCGAGCAACAGCAACTCAGAACTTTCACTGGGCTGAACTCCCAACCCTGAAACCTGTGAAACTGAACAGATTGCCATCAGAACAGGGTTTACCAGCCTTGTGCATCACAGTCAAAAACCACTGAATATTAACATTAGCCCTGTGTCATCATTGCCATCTGTTACCGTGGAGATGGACACAGAGTAAAGAAGCTCATTAGCGGTGGGGGAAGATGACTAATTTTTTCTCATCCGTCACCATCATCATCACTTACTTTGCTGAAGATGCTCATCAACCTGTGATTAGCATGTTAGCCTTTGAGCTATGCTTCAGTAGCGAATTTAACCCCTCACACTCTCTCAGTCAAGCCTAAACAATATATATTTTTGCTTTAAAGAGATTTGATGCATGTAAAAAGCAAAAGGAGGCACTTACAGGATTAGTTGTTTTGAAATTCTAAATGCAGAGCTGAGCTGTTTGCACAGCCTACACTGTTATTGTGTGAAAGCTAGGCTGTGTGTGAGATGAGAAATGATGCTGCCAAGTTCTTGACTATGTAATGTACATGGCAGAATAAGTGCTCACATCCTTTGCTTAAGTAAAAGTACTAATACCACACTGTGGAAATGCTCCACTACAAGTAAAAGTCATGCATTTTAAACCTTACTTAAGTTAAGGAATGTAAATATCATCAATATCATAAGTCATGGTCAGTGTTGTACCATCATATCTGATGTTTCTGGATTAATATAGCTGCATAATATTCTATTCTACCTGCACTAATATTACTGTGAGCACAGCTTTGACTACTACTATTACGACTACTATTAATATCACCAGGACTACTGCTGCTACTGCTAATACAACTGCTAAATATGATGCAGTAGCATAACCATTTGCAGATTCAGCTGCTAAGGGCTAGACACTAACTGTGGGTCCATATTAAAATGTGGTTGAATACAAAATTATATAGGAAAATGAAATAAAAATAAAGGTGTATAAAAGTACACTCTGCATTAAGGCTGTCATCATTTGTGATCATATTGTGCATTCATTTAAAGAATATAAAATTAATATAAATGAATGCAAGTCCATCTTGTTGTCACTAGAGGGCAGTCTGACACAAGACATCCCAGCCCGGCTGCCCAGGCTTGTGGATGGATTTCTGCAGCCTGTGGTGTAAATTAGAAATGATTGTGGCATTTAGTCAGTTCAGAGACATTTCTACATTTTACTTCCCATCACTTATAATAGTAAATCTTGCATTCATACCTCAAGGACATGTAAACAAGAGAGCCAGAGAGCCATAAACCATGAAACCAAAAGATAAGGCTTTGAGTTTTAGTCCTACTGCATGCTATCCACGCCTTTTCATTGAAGTGACCTGCTCCAGGAACTCTCTTAAATGCATCGGCTTTTTAAAATGTTATTTTCTTGTGAAATGCTCGTGTCCTTGCTGCACATGCCGGTGTTTACTTTGATGTGTTTTATTTTTGGGTCAGTGAGTCACGCTGTGGCTCATGAGGGAATCATCTCAGGTTAGACTGCTCTGAAATATAATTGCCCAAACCAAGGTCAGTGCTATAAAGGCAGTGGCCCAGAGGCAAAAGGAGAAACTACTGTATTTCTCATTCCGCTACAGCTGCTACACTCGAGCAAATAACAGAATACCAGGCCTGGAGACTGGGCGATGTATACACAGATAATTCAAGGATTGAACCCAGCAACAAAGTGTACCGCCATTATTTGCATGTGTCCACTGAATAAGTTTAAATACAGTGTCTAAAAAAGTAAGAAGTATATTTAACAAGACTGTTGTGTCTCCATTGATCCCTACAAGAGTGAAGGAAGGAGTCTTGAACGAGATACCAAACCCCAACATTAGCTGAAAGATATGGTGTAGAGTGGTGAACTAATCCTACCAGAAGGGATTAAACAGAATAGTCCAGAGAAAATAAAGAAGATGAGCCTCATTTCAGTGAAAACATATGACGTGCTTAAGACAATAAGTCACTATCCTTTAAAAAAGACAAACAACTTACCTTTGGAGTTCTCCTTCAGTCCTTGTAGAACATCTTACATATATAATAGCTTACAATAAATTGCATATTGTTTTTTGAACTTTAGGAAATGCCATTTCCCCCTACAAAGACACTGAATATGACATATTATTCATGCAGCATTTAACAGCTATTAGCATACAGATAATAACCCCCATTAGCACTGCTTCATCACTGAAACCACATGCCACCCGTCTTCATCACCACAAAATAAACATTAAGTGAGGCCTTCACTTCCCAACCAGCCACATACTGTTCAGTAATGACACCTTCTCCCTTATTATTGGATGTCAAATGAAATGATCATTATTACCTGAACGTTTCACTCATTTCACCCAGTTGCATGCCTACAGTGCCACAGGCCTAAACATGAATGATAATCAGATTTACAAACACAAATTAATGTATTTGAACAAAAATCCCTTTACTTGTGTTTAATGTTTAAGTCAGAAAGTGTGGATGCAAATACAGATTAACTTGGAAAAATGAACAAGCAGATGTTCAGTTATTGCTGCTGGTGGCCAGTCACAGTTTGTCCAGCATGGAGCAGAATAAAAAGCAGAGAGATAAGGAAGCTGAGCAGCTTCGTAACGCCTCTGACTAATAAAAGCTTTTCTCTTAATCAGTAATGAACTCTGTGATCCATGGCTTCTCTCCAAGTGCTAATATGTGAGGTTAGAGAAAGTCAAAGAAGTCAGTGTGTGTATGGGGAGATCCACTGTAAAAAAAAGTCATTTAAAAGTTTAACATCCTGCTCACTCTCAAGCCTAAATTACATATAAATTCTAATGAAGCTTCCTTAAAGGAAATGTTTGACATTTTGTGAAATATGCTTATTCGCTGTCTTCTTGAATTAGATGAGAAGATTTAACACTCTCATGCCTGTGGGAGCCAGCAGCCGGTTTGTTTAGGTTGGCTAACATTAGCTGACTTGTAAAAGCAAAATTTAATTCAGACAGTTTCTCACTCTGTGAGAATCAGTCAGCCAAACACAAGTCTGTGTGTTATCCAGCACAGCGACACCTCTTACTTTAATTTTGATAATCTGTCTAAGCAAGTTGAGTTGACTTTGAACTCCCGCTGTGTGGCAGAGTTGACGTCGCACGTTAGAATCCCTCCCTGGGGGCCGAAACCCCTCCAGGACTTTCCTTGCTGTCTGTCAACTTTCCTGCTGCTCGCTGATGCCATGACTTATAAACGTGCAACTGTTAATCTCCTTAAAAGCTTAAATGCTGTATCATGGGCAGGTTTTAGTCTCTTAAAGGAAAAAATCATTTTCTGTTTCTGGAGCTGTTGTTTGGTGGGTACTTCAGTAATTCAACATTTCAACAGGAATCAGACACTTCCCTCTAAATCCTCTGTAATGCTCAAGTGACCAATTTCTACAACTACAGTAGAATGGAGAATGGAGTGCCTTAATAGAATAGCATGCTAAATCTATCATCTATCTATCTATCTATCTATCTATCTATCTATCTATCTATCTATCTATCTATCTATCTATCTATCTATCTATCTATCTATCTATCTAT
>JAVQJD010019841.1:0-13419 GCA_036023655.1 Nannoperca australis
CACACACACACACACACACACACACACACACACACACACACACACACACACACACACACACACACACACACACACACACACACACACACACACACACACACACACACACACACACGCCAGTTGGGAATTTGTTGGAGTTGAAGGTAAAGAAGTCTTCTAGCAGAATGGTTAAAATAAAAATAAAGTTTAAATTCAAAACCAACTGAAACATCAGCTCACCGTCGTGATCTACTGTTCTGAGTGGAAACTGCGTCTTCGCTTCATTCAGTGATTTCAATGGTTGTCATGGCGACGGGAGCTTTAGAAGTTTGTATTTTTAACATTACCTTGGCTCCCTTTATTCTTCTTTCTTTCCTGCTTGCCAAACACTCTCCCTCGCTCACTCTCTTTCTTCCTCCTCATCCTCGTCCTGCTCCTCTCTCTCACTCAGACACATGAAAAATTCAATGACTTGCAATGAAACGGACAAAAAAAAGTCTGCAAACATTTGTACCTGATGGCCTTCGTCTTTCCTCAAACACACTCGATATTAAAGGGCGGTTGACGCTCGGTGTTGCATCCCGCTCAGCACCAACAGGCATGACTGTAACAATACAGCAGAAAATGAAGCCAAAGTGTAGCGTCGCCCAAGTTAGCAGACCATTCGGGGTGAACAGGAGAGCCAAACTTAACAGTGAATGCAGTGTTCAGTGAGTCAAACCTGGCTCCTACATTTCCCACAATGCAACGCGACCACCAACAGTTCGGTGGGAGATTTAGGTGCGTAATGCTAGCAGCGGCTAATGTAGCCTGGAGCCGCAAGCCTCAAGCAGAGATGGGGAGCGGACTACAGAGGTCGGGTAACTCCACACCCTCACATCTTTATCAGATTTATCAGACCTCACACAGCTCCTTCTGGAGCCACTAAAGACGCACTGTCATGTGGAAACTCTAAAGAGTTCCCTTTTAAGAAGCTACACTGAGTGACCAGAGACCTGGAAATCCCTGCACACAGCAATCTAATCCAACAGTCCTGAAAGAAATATGATCTTTGTGAAACTTGTACATTTTAAATGCCGACTCATCTGCAGTTTGTGGTGTAGCTGTATTGGTTTGTATTCTGCTCCTGCATACATCCAAACATCTGGACACAATATTAGCAGCACCAATAGTACAAGCAACCAGGGAGAAACGCTTCTTTTTAGTCTTGTTAGTCACACTTCAGCCTTGAAGTACAAGCCTTTGCTGCAGTGATTGGTTTCTGGCCTGACAGACAAGAGCGCTGGCTTTAAACCAACAACACACCATTTTATTGTGTAGTAAAGCTGCAGTTTTCTGCAGTGTGTTCTCTCAGTCTGGGATTGTTGGTTTTAAAGGACAGATCAGTTGATCAGTGTTTTCTGCAGCAAGAACAGCGTGAGATCAGTCTTGTGGCATAAAAACCTGAAATGAATGAAATCTGAAAGATCATGTGTGTACGGGGAACAGAAATCTAAATGATATTCTTACAACTTACACACACACGCCAATTCACACACAATTCATATTCAACAACATGCTTTTGTAGCCTTGAGTTGTTAAAAACACATTTATTGGCATAAACATAAACAAATCCACCCAAATTAAAACTGAACAGATGAAGCATTAGGATCTAATTACAGGGAACATGATGCCCTGTTGCACTGAACGTTCTTGTCTTTTGAATACATTAAAAACACACACACACACACACACACACAAATAAAATGTCCTCTCTGGAGCCAGACAGACAGTTATGCAACACATCATCCCACATATGATTATATTTGACAGTTGAGTGATGTGTTGGAGATGAATGTGTATTTTTTTTTTTTACGTGTGTGTGTGTGTGTTTGTGTGTGATTGTGTGTGTGTGATAGTGTGTATGTATAGTGTGTGTGTGTGTGTTTGTGTGTGATTGTGTGTGTGTGTGTGTGTATATGTGTGATAGTGTGTGTGTATGTGTGTATGTGTGATAGTGTGTATGTATAGTGTGCGTGTGTGTGTGTGTGTAGTACAAAACAGGTATTTGTGCAAGTTACTTTTTGTGGTTACTTCTGAATGTGTAAAACATGAGGAACTGAACTGTATTTGTTTGTTTCCATGGCAACACACACTGAGCACATACCTGCTTCTCAATAACTTTTAGATGTATTTTTCCTCAAACTTTCCTCCTGGATTTGTCTGAATTTGCACCGACAGGCCTTGAGAGTACAGTGATGTTAATCTTTTCCTGTGCCCTTTGAAAACCACATACCGCTTGAAAAACAAGCTCCCTACAATGAATAAAGCCTCGCTCAGAGGCTGCAGAGAATAAAGAGAGAAGAGAGAGAGCGAGAGGCAAAGAAACAGAGGAGGAGAGATGCACGGCATATCTGGAAAATGAATTAAAGAAGAAAGACTTTGCTTCCATTTTAAACTACAAGATGCTACGTGCATTAAGTATGGAAAAGCTTCCAACTTGAGTGTTGTTACAAGAACAAATATCTATCAACCTGGGTGTGAAAACTGCAAATAAACCTGGTTACTGATGGTTTTTCCCCCCATAAAAGCTTCGGATTTCTCTTTTGGAGACTTAAAAAAAAAAGAAGAGCCTCCCAGCCAGAGGACGCATTTGCTGATGCACAGTTACAACAGTTCAATTGCATTCTAGCAGAAGAACAGCAGAGTCGGACATATTAAAAAACACGGGTCCATCTTGCAACAGCTGCAGCTTCATTCTCCAGTTCAGGTGGTGTCAGACTCATTTTCATCCCGGACCGGTTGTAAATGTTAGAAGATATAAATGTGTCTGTGCTTCTGCATTGGATGTATTATTGGTTTTAGTAATAACTTAATAACAAGCTTTGAAAGCAGAAGTCTAGGAGAAATAATGGCAAGCAGACATTCAAGTGTACAACAATGTGTTCATGAAATGTAACACAGACAGTAGCTTATGTAACAAAGTCAAAATAACAACATGGTTTGTTCTACAGTGAAATAACACTATTCAAATGGTTATTTTTTTATGTGTGCATGACGATACTGGTCAGGTTCTGGTTCAGGTTCTGGTTCAGGTTCCTCAGACATGATTTGGACGAAGTGGGGCGAGAGAGTGATGCTGCCTGGACACACCAAGCAGATCTCTCCCAGTGAACACCTGGATATCACACACCATCCTAATCTATGGATCAATCACACTGTTAAAAGCCTGTTTCAGGCCAGGACACACTACTGCTTCAAAAACGCACCTTGTAAACTCATCTCTAGGGTTCCAACATTGATAAATGATCGTCAGACGACAGCAGATGGGTTTCGAGATTGCATTTCGGACAATGCATTGCAACCAAAGCCCGCTCAAACACGATCCGTCAACACTACTCTGACTACCAACAGAAGCCGAAACACTTCTGATACCAAAATCTTTCATCTTTAATCATTAATATGCAAATATCTGACCTGCATCCTCACTAACTGCCCTCTGCATTGTCTCATGAGAGTCAGTGGATACGTCTACTGTTCAGATATACAAGATGCTTCGATTATGAAGTTAAAAAGGAGTAACGCCAGGATTCAGTCTTGTTTTAGAACCCAACACGTATGGAATCAGATTTGTGTCAATATAATCAAACAAAATTCCTTAAATATCAAACAATCTGGACCCTCAGTATCTTGAACGTTGTTATTAAAACTGGTTTTAATCTTGCAGGAATCCAGTTAAGTTATCTAGTGGGTAGTGATGTTTAAGATCTTTGCATCTATCAAAACCAAAACGCATGTTTGCTGCATTCAACAACGTCTGGGGCACTGAGCTGTCACTCAAAAACAAAGACAAGTAGTTTACATGATACAAATAATTCGTTTGCAAGTTTTACTTTTGAGATTAATTTTTTTTTGTTGCTTTTAATTCTCTCAAATTCTCATTTGTTCGAAATTTAAGATGTTTTTTTTATAATATTGACACAAATCCGATTCCTAAGTTAACTGTTCATGTGTACATCGGTGGAGTGCCCCTTTAAATAAAAAGTGAATTCATATCACTCAGTTTTGCTGCACTGAAACAGTGAAAGACTTCTGTCTCCAACAACAGTAGAGATGTTTGTATGAATCACTTCTACTGGTTTGGTCTCACAGCAGGAAGAATGCGCTGCTTGCTGTGTGCAGTCAGCAGTGCATCCACTCAATAAGGTGGAGCTGGAAATGAGGCTTTACATAACGGTCTGAATCTAATCTTTGTCCTCTGTAAAGCCGCACAGAGCAGGTCATCATTTCATTTTCCCAGAGGTTACTATGATGATCCTCTCCGACACATTTCTGAGATGATTTTAATACACGACTTTCACACACTGTGCGTTCGGCAGATTGAAATGATGCCTGAGGGATTAACAACCCTGCATTGCTTGTGGATTACGGCTGGTGTGTGTGTGTGTGTGTGTGTGTGTGTGTGTGTGTGTGTGTGTGTGTGTGTGTGTGTGTGTGATGAGAATAAATCTAAAACTGGTTTTCATTTAGATTTGTGTGTTATGCAACGGCCATCAGGTCCCATTTTGAACAAAGACAATCACAAATACAAAGAGTTGCATTTCATTTTTGGAATAATGTCGTCAATGAAATGTTATTGTCATCATCATTACGTAACATCATGCATCTGCAAATCTGTGTTTTCTGTGTCCCATCATTACTTCTGCAACTGTAACCTGTAAATTCATATCAGTCCTTTTGTTTTGGGGGCATCTTCCTGTGTTACCTTCTTACCTGTAGTCAAACGAACTCATTGATGCCTTTCCTCAATTCAGTGTTTCCTGTGCTGGGTGTAATTGTGTAATACAGTGTTTTACAGTGCAGCTGTTAACCCACTGCACTGCACTGTGAGTTACTCTGATCAGAGCCTGGCTCGTGTGGTTTTTGGTACAACCCAACCCTTCCTTGGCAATAATATGAAAATGTTCTTTATATATCTTGTTGTTGTTGTGGAAACTCAGTCACTGATCCTGGAACTTCCTTCAGCTCCATCCATCCAACTGAACTATCCAGTAATTCACAATCGAGTAGCAGAAACTCTCCCCATTACAAATTGCATTGGTAAGTGAACACATCACTGATTAATGGCACTTCAAGTAGGTGAATTTATTCAGAGCACACCTCTAATTAGGAAAGGAGATTTGACCAAATGTGACCAGCTAATGATCTGTATTTTTTACTTTATTAATGAATGATTCAGTTAATGATCTATCAAGTCACTAATCTATTAAGTAACTAGCCTCTTCAGCACTGATCACTGTGCAGTTTTATGACACAAAAGTCCAACAGAGAACCATCAGAAAGAGGACAACAAAGTTTTAAACACATTTTTCTGTTATTTCGCAGCAGATGAAACCATGAATCCATGTAGAGCTGAAAATATGTGACGAGTCCTCAGGCACAGAACAGGTGCAGTGTGTGTGTGTGTGTGTGTGGCACACTGACCCAAATAAGAGCAGCATTTGAGTCTCAGCCACGTCTTACGAGGCACCACAGGCAGCTCGACTTACCGCGAAACTCAGCACGCTGCAAACATCACGGGAGACTCCCACCGACAACCACACAGCGACAGACACACCAGAGCAAGCCAAGGGTGTTACAAACTCACCATGAGCCCCACAGATCATTTGAGGATATTTTAGGAATGTTACAGTGGGTTTCCGTGAGCGTAAAGACGCAGAAAATGCGCATTAATCCGCCGCCTGCAGCGCACTGGATCTATGAAACGGTGAGCGTGCAGAGAGCTGGAGCAGCAGCATGTTCAAACCTGGACCCGCAGGGACCACTGCTAATGAAGTGCCTTTACAGCATAGCAACTGTCAATCATTTAGGATGAACAAAGCCTCAGCCTCCTGTTGCCATCCAGAATTCACGGCGTGAACAGGCAGAATGTAAAACTCTGTGTCGGTATTAGATGTGAGTATCGGATCATTAAGTCATGTAATATAACGTTGGAGGTCTATCGGTTGCCTTTTAAAGCATCCTTACCTCGAACAAAGGTGGAGTGCCCTTGTCTGGAAGTGTGCATCCCAGTAATTCAGCCAGGAACTTTGCCATGTAGAGGAGAGGAGTGCGCACCTGAAGTACTCCTGAAGAGAAGAGCTGGGATCAACAGGAGTCCTCTTCCTCTCAGCCTCGTCAACTTCTTTGTGGCGTTCAAGGACCCTGCGCTCGTCCCTCCTTTTCTTCTCCTCCAGCTGGCCGAACAAACCCCGGAGAGGAGGCAGAGACGTGCCGCACGGTGAGAGGTGCCAAACGAGCGCAGGCCAGCCGCTCAGCTCTCGCCTCAGGAATCAGTCGGTGATGATGGTCTCACCATCAGCAGCGGTCTGGACACGCGGGGGGGGGGGGCAGAGGGGGCGTGGGCGGGCCAACGAGCTGTCAGGTGGTTTTCACCCCCCCCTCATGGATGAAATGGAAGGTAAACATGCACCTGGAATCACTTTAACTTGATTAAACTTTAAATTCTTTAAATGCTTTTGAGAGACAGCCCAGTAGTTTTACACTTAATATCTTAAAGTTTAACCACAAAATATGCATTGAATGAATAATGCACTGCCTTCATAGGAATAATGTTGTAATGTTTGGTGATGTAGGGCTGAATTGAAAACACCTCCCATTGATGTGAATGTGACAGTGAGTTCAGGTGAGGACTGCAGGGGATGCCGGGAGGGAATAAAGGCAAAAAGTTGAAACATAAAAGACGTTTGGAGAAACTCAACCCCGACGTGAGCAGGTGATCAGACCGGGAGACGCCCACGGGAAGAAGAACCTTGTTTAGCATGTAGCATGTAGCATTCTGCTGTTTACCAATCGCCGCCATGACGTCCTTTCCGGAACTGTCCAACCCGCCACGAGGGAGGACAAAGACTTTACCTGCAGGCGCTTGGGACTCGGATAATTATCAACTTATTGTACGATATGTGGACATGACCTCCATCGCTGCCTGCTGACCTTGATATCTGGGTTTAAGCCAAATGAGAGATGAGAGTACGTGAACGTGAATGTTAATACTTGCATTATTATTTTCTCATTATTTCAGTTCTTTAAATGACAATAAAATCGTTTATAGACATTATTTTGGGACAATATATCGTCCAGCTCAAGTCGTGCTAATCGCTGCAACGTTGTTAGCTGGCGAGCTAATATACTACCCAGCTGGGAACATGCTAGCAGCCTTCTGTATCATTCATTTTATTTTATCAATACTTTCATCAATAAACATCTTATTATGTAAAATAAGACACAGCCTCACTTTGTTGCAGTTTCTCATTGAGATGAATGTAAAATAAAATCAGATTAAAGTCTGTCCAGCATGCACCATGAGCAAATGAAAGTGTCACCAGAGGTTTGGGGGCTGAGTTGTGTTTCTTGAATATTCATGTGTTCACAGGACACCTGGCTGGATTCAGATGGAAGGATCAGGAGGTGTTTCTGTGAGCACTACTGGGTTTTTAATATGTTGGCATCTTATTAGATTGTTATTTTTCACAAGCGGACTATTACCATGTGAAGCAGTGAGGCAGAAATGTGTCTCCTGTTGTTAAATTATGGTTGTTTTTTGGAATATTCATCAAAAACTCATGATTCATTTACAGCTTTTGTAAAGGATGCCTCCGGGGGGGTTCATCAAATGCAAATAAAACATATTTTTTGGAATTACCATTTACAGCCTCTGTGATTTGTGCAAGAATTCATCTAAAAGCCTGTAAATCTTTTTGTTTAAAGTTGACACATTTTACCATTCAGCAGCAGGTTTGGAGCAAACTGAAATATTTTCACAACATAATGTGAAAGACACTGTTAAAATGGTAGATTTGAACTATATTCAGTTTTGTAATTCCAAGGATTAGTGTCAAAACCACTCCGATGATATTTTGGGGACATACGACCACAAAGGTTTTCTTTTAAAAATGAGATACACACTAACTAACTAATATTAACATCAGTACCATTACATCTATTCCTTTCCAACTCTATGTAGAACTGTAGTGTACTGCTGCATGTTCTCCCTCCTGCCCTAACATTCAAACACATTATCTGTGAAGCATCTCAATTTTCTGCATTTCCTGTTGAGAAGGACAGTAAGTGTCCTCCAGTCCTCATGTATTGCACTCCTTTATGTACTGGTCTGGTCTTGTTATGAGACGTTTCTTCAGTACACACAGCTGCAGGGCACTCAGTGTGCACAATGTGTCTACAGTCCACTTGTACTTCCTGTAATGACCCTTTCAGGTGTAATGGTGTTCTCCTTGTACCTTCCTTGCATGTCTGTCACTATCTCACAAAACCACTGCAGCCGTGTCAACGAGACAAATCTCAGGACAATCACTGCAACCAGTTTGTTCCAATTAAATTGACTGTGATTAAGATTTTTGTCTCACTTCATGCGCGCTTTGTCTACACGCTCTGCAGCGTGTTAATGTGTCAGTGTGTCAGTGTCTCCATAACCCTGCAGTAATTGGCGGAGCTGTAATGGCCTCCATCTATCACGTCTATCTGAAGGGAATCTCCTCCACTAATTTAAAGGACTGTGGACACTGAGCCAAAGGGCTCCAACAGACTTTTCAACGTAGATTACTCCCCACTCAACACACACATACTGAACACATGCAGGGAGGCAGGTTCACAATTTCCTCCTTTATTAAGTCCTGACGGCTTTAACTGAGGGACTGAAGAGTTAAGATCTTTCTACAAAGAGGACAGACAAACCTGAAGTGCTCAGGTCATTTCACTTCATCCACTGAGGAAAATCAAGAGACGAATCAGGCTCACAACATAAAAAAAGCAGGAAATCTTCCTCGTATAGGCCAGAAAATAGTGACCATTTCCAATTAATGGTCAATTAATAATAAAATATTTAAAGAGGTGCCGCACACTTTAACATGTAAACTAAATGATATGACTGAACTGTGATGAAGCAATGCTGGTGTTCATATTGACATTTCTTACCAAATGTATAAAATCTACTGTTTCATATCAGCCCTGAACCTGCGAGGTGCCATGCCACAATGTAAAATAAAACTACAATAGTCCTGCGTTAAACAACACGAGCAGTTGAGTGAACTTTACAATAAAGAACACCGCCAGAAGCCTTTCAAAGAATTAAACTACTGGAGGGTTCATTTCCTTTTCACATTCATTTAGCAGGAGCTTTTTGTGCGAGGCGACGTAAACAGACAGTGGTCTCCTGGGTGAAAGTCCTAAGTTGTTTGACCGATCCAGAAGTAACCCAGAACACAAGGTAATGCCATCATGTGACGGTCTACTGTAATGTAAGAAGAAGAAAAGCAGCATATTCTCACATCTGAGAACCTAAAACCATCAAATGTTTGGGGTTTAAAATGATTAATCATCTCAATCGTTTTACTTTGAATTGATGAATAATTGCAGCTCTGAAGTGTTTCCCAAACCCTCAAAGATTTGTTGACTTGACCCCTCCTGCTTAGTGGCCCAACAATGTGAAACTGAAACATCAGCATAGATGGGTATCAAACCTGCAACTTCTCAGTTTCACACCATGAGAGCAGCATGTTTGCATTAGTGAGACACACACATAACTTTGATGGGACTGCCTGCTGGTTGAACCACATTACAGAACACACACCTATACAAACCTCCAACACGTCCAAAACCTATTAGTCAATTTAGAGAGGAATCAACCAAATCCATCATCTCACCTCTAACACAAAACACCAAACTGACACTTCACGCCAAACAAATTGTTGACAAAAAACCCACATAATTAATGAAGCAATCAGCCAGCGGCAGCCGAGCCTCTCATTGACTCCCCGCTGCCGCACAAGATTTTAATAATGCTGTTTAATGACATGCTCCATGTTGGCTGGCAAACACAGCTCCATATGTTGTTGCAGCTGTGGGGAGCAGGAGATCCACATGATCCACACAGCTTCAGAGCAGGACCCCCCGCTGGGGAGAGGGAAGTACGTGTGTGTACGTGTGTGTACGTGTGTGTGTTGTAATACACTTGACTTGGTCCTCCAGAGAATTCTCTTTGAGGGTTTTTCCTCCTTTAACTTGCGCATGTATGCTTCTGTGCTGATGTAAAAAAAAAACTGTAAATGTACTTAAGACATGTTTTGAGTTCACTTCAAAGTGTTTCTCATTCTAGGATCGAGTCTTTCTTTTCTTTTATCCATCTTCATGCTCTCACACTCACATCAGATGTTGAATCCATGTTTAGAGTGAGAGGAGGACATATGTGAACCTGACTGCAGCAATCTGTAAACCTTAATGTAGCAAATGTGATAAAACCTGCAAGGATACCTGCACCAGTTTATGAACCAACATACAAGTCCATTTTGATTTATAAAACACATCACGGCCTGCAAAGCAGATGTAAAGACCCGTTAGCTAACATGCTTAACATGTCTACTAAATGTTCCATGAAAATATTCTCTGAACGTGCTAGCACGTTAGCATGATGAAGCATTCAGCCACAATGAAAGCAGAATTGAGTAAAAGTACAGCTGAGGAACTAAACCCGACGTTGCAGGTTAGTGAACATCAGGCTGGGTGCAGGGCGACATTAGCATTCATTTGGAGTCATGTTTTTTGCCAGGCGACAAATGTAAATCCAATATTTATATTGATATTCTAGCACCATTTTGGTCGCCATTGACTCTTTAGAAAAGCATCTTTAGCTGCCAGACGCTCCACTGTGTTCACCAGCCAGCTGCTAACTTTGTCTGCTGTTTGGTGTTGGGCAGGTAGCAGGAAGTGGATTCATAAGAGCTGAAACTGAAGGTGAGCCAAAAACAGCAAAGTTGTGAGGTGGGAACATCGAAACATTGAGCGGAGAGATGCTAACGTTTGCCTGTAGCTCAGTGGAACCAGTCCCAGAGGTGGAAGTTACACATCACTTTGCTGAATCAATTCGATCAGTTTGAGGAGTTGCAGTCACTGACTTTCTTTCTGAGCTAAGCAACTGCATCAGTGTTGATCTGCGCTTCAGGACATCAGTAAATGAATGCATCAGTTTTAAACACGGCAGCGTCCTGCCCTGACTGTCTTCACTTCACTTCTGTTGTTGGTCCAAACTGTCACAGTACAACAACACTTGGCCTGCACAGCTGTGTATAAGGTCAGCAGCCATCAAATCACTGATTCTGATGTTTTTAACAAAGTAACTGTGTATTACAGCTGAGCTCCACAGTGAAAGCTGCGGATTCAGTTTGAAGATTCATTCGTACGTGGACTAAACATCATTAGCTTCATCCCTGTGAGTATTCAGTTCACAAAGCTTTAACAAAATGTGTAAAAACAAACTCTGATTGCAGATATTATAGACTAATTATGTCTCCATGTCTGTTTTCACAAAGAAGCTCAAACAGAAACATAACCATGAAAGGAAATGTGGCTGTTGCTATGACTATAACATCTAGGTTGTAAAACAATTCATTTTCTACTTTAATAAAAGTCCACTACAGGTCAAACAAACACACTCTCACATCCACACACTGTGACACACTTCTCTCACACAACCCTCCCTCTGTTCACTGCAGCAGCTGCCTAATGTAGCATTAAAGACCCAGCCGCTCACAGCGAAGCCTGTTTTATCACCCTCTCCGAGCCTCTGATGGACCTTCACAGCGTTAGCGCCACGTGGCGAGCTGCCCCTCCATCGTCCAACCCCATAAACTATTACGCCGCTGCTGAGAGTGCGACGGGAACACAATATGAGACGGAGAGAGCAGAAAGAAAAAGGGAGGAAATAAAGGAGGAGACACCGGCCACAATCTCCCTGCACTGCAGCACAACACAGGGTGTGATTCATCCACCAGTTTGCCGAGTTTCACCATTAGCAAATGAGCCCTGATTCACCCAGACAGCAGAAAACTCCCTCCCTCCAGTCTTTTACTTCTTCACTCACACACCAACGCTGTTCACACCTGTAGTTCAACTCCCTCAGTGTAGACTGTTCTGTTCACTGTAGCTTTCACCATATCACCATCATAAGAAATAAGAATTATCATTGATTAAAAACGTTAGTTAATGAGCACATGACCTACAATTACTGTGCAAAACATATTTAAAACGACATGATATGACAGGCTGGACTGTATGCATGCACATGTTGAAAGGGCAGACTTTTACACTGTTTGCAGCGTATTGAGGAGCATCAACAGTTACCTGAGCGCTGTGTTCGAGCCCTGCAGGAGCAGCAACACAGCATCAATATTCATGAAAGCACCGATCTGCACAGAGCGGCTGAAACCAAGCAACTAGAAAAGGTCTCTGATGTGTTTTTGAAATCTGGTTTTATATCAGACACCGCAAGCCCAGAGTTCACTAAACGCATTCAAACGATTTCACTTTAAATTCAACCAAGACAAACACAACCACTAAACGGCTTGGTGGAACTCTTTCTCCCCTCTGCCCTGCAGCTCCAGCCTCCTGTCTTTTGGTCCTCGCCTTGCCTGCCTTGGTCTCCGGTTTGTTCAGCCACCAGTTCCAGCCTCACCCTGGTTTTCTGCTGCCAGAGTCGTTTAAAGTAAACATCCTTTAAATCACACTCCTGTCTCCTCATCCGTGTCAGCTTTTGGGTTCTTCAGCATCACAACATTAGTTTCTTCAGGAGACTTTGATTGTATTTGGAGGAAAATACACATTCTCAGCTAGAGTAAATAGATTTTATGATGCTTTGTGTACCTTTCAGTACACCACATTAAAGATTCTTGTTGGCATAATGAATAATAGAGTAAACACCCTTTTCTGCTCTCGTATTGGTCTGCGAGGTTTTGAAAGTTTAGTTCAGCCGAGGACTCGGAGGTCTATTACGTGTGTTGACCCCCACCGAATCTGCAGCTGCTGTGAGGTTATAAAACATGTGAAACATCTAAACACTGGCTAACCGAAGCTCCAGTCTGAGCAGTAACGTTAGCATTAGCCTGAGCTGTGCTGGTGGGACACGACGTGTGGTGCATAAACGAGTGTTGTGTTTTCTGCAGTGGCCGACTGAGTCCGACGGGAATCAAGGGCCAGAAACACCTGCAGTAACTGAAGTCGCAGGTTTCATCCACGAAACCTTTTGTTCTTTCTTAAATAAAACATCACTTTACTGCTTGAAATCTAGATGCAAACAACAACAAGGTGGAGGCACAAGATTCATTTATTCGGCTTAAAAACGTATGAAACTGTTGAAGCCACGATGGTGATGTTGTCTTATTTGATTCTCATTGTTTGTCGTGTACAACATGATATCTTTGTCTATCTATCTATAGATGATCAGGAGCTCAGATGCTGTGTTGTGGGAGGTGAAATCATTGCCCACATCAAACAGACAGCTGAGCTGACAAACACTACAGCACACACACACACACACACACACACACACACACACACACACACACACACACACACACACACACACACACACACACACACACACACACACACACA
>JAVQJD010019850.1:0-18971 GCA_036023655.1 Nannoperca australis
TTCATTTCACAACGTATGGTGGTGAATAAGTGTGACTTTTCATGGAAAACACAAAATTGTTTGGGTGACCCCAAACTTTTGAACGGTAGTGTATATATATATATATATATATATATACATACTATTTATGTCCAGAATCTTTTCAGCATCATTAGCAATTACATTTATTTACATTGTGTAATTGCAAACTACTATTGAGAGGCACTGTTACTGGCAGAGTCTGCCTTTTCGACATGGGATTCAACATGTGTACCCCACAGGAGACCAGAGTTCATGTCCAGTCACTGACCTGCAAACAGGTTTGACACAGACACCATTACGTTACACACGTTAGACATAACGTATTTTGGTTAGTTAGTTAGTTACTCACTGTTTGATGATCCACGATGGTTTGTGTGATCCTAGGATTGTTTTAAAGGCTTAATGAGAGTCATCAGATTAAGCTATAACCTTCAGTATTGAAATAACTGAAAAATATTGGAAAGTGTAAGAACTTCCTAGAAATGGCTCCAACAGTGATGTTTTAAATGTTGGGGGTGAATATTAAAAAAGTTTATGGGATTTAGCAGAATCTTCCAATATCAACACTCTTGTCTGGTGTTAGAGTTGTTGTTCGGAGTATCTGCTCAAGGTGTTTGCTTCCCTCGGTGGTGGGTACACTTCATTTCCAACACAACTCAGGGAATTGTATAATTAAACTTGCTGCTACCTCAAGTAACCACAGGTATCACCAGCAGCACTATGGAGCAGTGATGTTGTGAGTGGGTCCCCACTTAGTTTGTATCTCATTCACAGGCAAAAGAACACATAAGAATCTGCACATCCTCGCAGCGCCGCAATACACTTTCTTGTTGCCTATTCCACTGATCAACAGTCAGTGGTGGTAACACACCGAGAGATGTAGCTGCCATCCATCAATCATCTATCAGCTTATCTATAGAGGGTCGGGGGCTGGAGTCAGTACTACAAAATGCAGGTTTCAAAATACTTAAAACATTTGCTTTGGAAGTGTTTTATGAGGAAGGAAATGCAAATCTGGGACCATCAGCTTCTGTCTTCTAGAATATGAGTCAGTGGAATAGTAACTGGGGCTTCAGGTTTCATTCCTTCAAATACTCTGTGTCTTTCTCTCAGCTTAAACCCACCTATGCTACCTATGGTTTAATTTCCTCCCTACAAGAGAGTCTGCCAATCACAGAGTCAGTCACTGTCTGAGCTTTCCAAACCATCCAGTCAAATACTAGAGCACTTCATTTTCTAGTGAAAAATACCTTCAGCAGAAAGAGAGAAAAAGGAAATTTAGATAGACAGACAGAAAACTTCTTTTCATATTACAGTATTCAGGAGCATAATATACAGGTGGGAGAGTCAGTAAATAAAGTAGCCTTTTCTTTATACGTGATGTGTGAAAAGACATCTAGACTCACTCAGAATTTTCAATTCATCATTTTATGTATGTGGCTAAGATAGTCACCAGTGACAATACTCACAAAATGTAATGTGTGGAAAAGGGATGAACGTAAAATGTCACAATTAGTGAGAATACTCGTCTGTAAAAACAATTAGAATAGAATGAATAGAATAAAATACATTTTGCCTAATGCTATGTTCATTTACATATCTACATCTTTTGCAATGAAGATGATCAGAAATCCTATTTGGTGCAAAACCAAAACCCTTCACATTTCTGTTCATCTACATAATACTGAATCACAAGCTGCTACTGTAGCAGTGTGGCCAAGGGACAGCTGGTCGGTCTGTCCGCTCATCCATGAAATTCGACTATGGGGCAGAGTACATTTATGCTTAAGTATTATTTAACCTTTCAATTTTGTGCCACCCATTGACCAAATGGTTAGTCCTGTAAACAAAATATCTCATTAAACAACATTTACTGAGGAAGATCATGAGATACAGCTTAAGATTTTTAGTCAGGGAAGCAGCATCTATAAGAATGAAATGACAATTGGTCCACCACTTCAGTCCAGACTGATATATCTCAACAACTATCACATGAATTGACGCTATTTAGCAGAATATCGGGAGCAGGACCACACCCCAATTACGTTAACTATGACGCTACACCCTCCTGCATAAATACTCTCCTAAACCATCTCCTCATTTCGCGCTCTCTTACTTACTAGATTTTTTTTGTGAAATGTCTCAAACATTGAATGGAATGGAATCCAGTCAAACATTTAATGTGTTCAATACTTTGTTGTATATTTCCAATATTTCTTTTTGCATGTCTCTATAGTGAGCATTAGAGCCTCACACAGCAGCTAGCAAACAACTGTTGTTATCAAGAATGAACTTTCACGTATCTCATATTCCAACAATTTCTACTACAAACTACATATTTTCATATAGACTGGACTTCACTTTCTTTGCCAAACGTGGTGTCAGGTTTAGGTTACTAAAAGCACTTGGTTTTAATGTCAGGGTTTTTAAATATTGAAATAGCATTCATTTCTTTCAAAAAGACCATAACTTGAGTACCTTTTAACAAAATGATAAAAGCATTAATCATACTGTAGTTGCCAGTAGAGAATATTGTAGGAGAAGAAATGAAATATGTTGATGGTTAGCAGTTTGGAGACATATTCATAATACAGCTTACTTCATTAGTAAAATTATTTTACTAATGAAGATTAGTTGATTATGAATGTCATTTTTAAGAAATAGGGCTGCATATTCAAACAAACTGCTCAGAAATCTGCTAAGCACATTCTTGCTTCCAAGGGGTTAAACATTTTTAAATTTAACATGACCACATGACAATTCCTCTACATTTTAAGCAAAACCACAGGTAAAGCCATGGACACACCAAAATGAATCTGCAGTGTTGAAAAACAGGTGCAGAGAAAGCATGGTGGCCAAGTGATTGTGCTGGCCAGCCACAATAGTCCACCAGCCAAGCTTGCTACCTGCCATTTAGCAAGCTAGACTAAGTTAAGCTTGGTCACTAACAAGTTAAAACAGATCATTCAATTGATGTAATCATATTGACTGCTGCCATTTCTCTGTTGTGGGCCAGTTGATTCTCCAGCAGAGAAGGGTTATATCAAATTGGATGGTGCGACACAGCTCCTCCATTTGGACTCCAGCAATACCAACAACAATAACAGTAGACCTGCTGATTCTTCTCTTGTTCACCCCCTTTGTCAGGCAGCCAGAAGTGTGTGAGACAGTAATTAGCGGGATTTAGAACACGCAGTACACAGCATAGTGACAGATATTTCCATTCCCTTCAGATCCGAGAAGAGCAACTTCATTGGATGTGGTGTGGAGTGGAGCAAGTGGCTCAGTTCTCCTGCCTCCTAATAACACAGCACCTTTGCTCTGGCACTGGGGCTTATTTGTCTTAATAAGCAATAGTGCCGTGGCTGCTTCTGTTAGACATGCGATCGGGCCAAATGCATTTCCCTTCGGAACCGAGGATAGATTGTCCCAGCGGCTCCTCCTGAAGTTATTCTGGCAGTACAGACCTGTCTGCTAGGACAGGGGAATTAGGGAAAGACATCTAATCAAGGTTTTATTTTTCACTATATTCTCTGGGTGTAAATAGCAGTCACATTGCAGGCATGGTTGTCTTGTTACACAGGGCTTGTATGTGACAACAGACATCATACATTGTCCCCAGAGTGCCCTGAGATAACTTTGTTATGATATGGCGCTATATAAATACAATTGAATTGAATTGACATTTATGGTAATCACATGTAAAGATATTAATATTAATATCAAGTCAAAGCACTTTCAAAGCACTTATCATTCACACATGTGGCTTATTTATCAACTAACATATCATTCAAATGTCTGACATGACACTGAATTAGTCGCAGTTTCATGTAACTGACAACAACAAACAACTAACAAATGGGTTCATTCAGTATGCCATTGCATGCACACACTGCATGATTCCTGCTGAGCAGTCCAGCCATGCTACAGCTCAGTGAAGAGAGGTTGGCTAATTTTCCTCCCTCTCTGCGCCATGACCAGGTGTGACCTGCATAGCTGGGGCTCCCTACGGTCGTGTTCACATTGCCGTGCAAAACGTCCCAGTGTAGCTGTAGTTTTTCCCTCATGTGACGTAGATTGGATGTTGGTGATAAGTGTGACCAGCATAACGATGCATCACGTGGGCAAGTTTTGTGTTCTTTCTGTACTATAATCATGATTAACTGTCATATGCACAGCAAATACAGAGAAGCATCGTTGACAATGAAATTGTTGTTGTCAGGCTTCCACCAACAATGCTAATACAAAAGTGTACATACGAAAATCACAGGTAAATGAGGAATGAGAAAACAAAAGTTAAATATGGGGAAATACAATATAATATTTATTAAATAGAATAACGTAAAATATTTAATACTGAGGTAGCCTGAGATTTTACAGTAAAGTAGTAATTATGTTAAGTGGAGTGGATTGCTGCCAACCCAGATTTTGTTGTGTTTAACACGCAATGACAATAAAGCATCAAAAGTTGAGCCAGGTTCAACGTTTTTGCAAGACAAGCAAGTGTTTTTTTACTGGAGCCCTCTGCCTTGTGGTCTCATTGAAAAGAATGAGGGGGCTGTGTTTTTTTCATGCAGGGCTAATGGTTCTACTGTGTAAACTGCATTGTACCACTGTAGATGGGTGAGATGAAGCTGACATACAGTTTGTTATACAGTTATACAGTTTTGATCATATATATCTAATTATATGTTTGTTGTATCTGTAAAATCTTAACAAGTAACTATAACTATTACTTAAATGTAATGTGAAAAAAAGATATGTGCCTCTGAAAAGTAGTTTGCAGTCGCCCCCCCAGCATGTTCACTGCCCCCAGCGCTTGATACCTGAGATACAGAGATCGTTGGAATTAAAACTTCAGAGATACGACTGGCATTTTTCTACATTTTTCTTATTATTAACAAATCCCATGAAAAGACCAAAACCAACAATGTGTTGGTTTGTCTCCTAATGCTTTCTGTCTGTGGCTCTCATCCCCAAGCCTACTGCAGACACACATTTTTAAAAACAGCTCACAAATATATGGTTTTAAAAAGGCTCAATAATTTCCAAAAACAGCTGGACACCGTAGTTTTTAGCAAATGTTACTCAAACAGGAGGAAATAGTGCATTTGTTGTGAACTATTTTCAGCTGTGGATTTATTGGGTGTGTTTTAAATACTTTTGGACAACAATAGAGCTCTTTGGCACAGAGGAAGAAGATATATCACACTTTGGATACACAGAAAAGACTTGTTAGTTTGATACATCTATTGTTGGTTCGGGTCTGCACATGGGATTTGTTGAAAGTCAGAAAATATAAAATATCACCAGTCTTATCCATTAATGTTAAAAGAATCTGTATTGATGCTGAGTAAATTATCCTATTCCTACAAAAAAATGTAATTGACTTAAACTCATATAGCTTTTAAGAGTAGAATTCAAGCACTTTTCAAGTGCTTTCAAGGTACCTAAACCAAGAACTTCCAGACTCTCAAAGACTTTAATTGTTACTATAAATCCCAGGACACAACAAACAAATATGACAATCCTTTCATTTGACATATTAAAACGTTTTTGGTTTACTTAAGTCAGCTGTTGAAAATCTAAAATCTTTCAAGGAGCATATTCAAATCCATGCATGTTCCTAACCTTGAAAATATAACGGTTAAAATGAGGCCTTTTCCTAACTTTCAAGACTTTGTACAAATCCTGTAAACTTCTTTAGATCCCGCATCTACAAAACAAATAATAAGGTCTGACAAGCGAGACCTGAGTATGATGGTCCTGTGGCGTGAAAGAGCCTCTGTTGCTGTGAGACAACAGGCTGGTATTGAGAGAGCTTCTGCTTTATAGGTGACAGGAGAAAGACATAAAGCTTTAAATTCTTCCACTCAGCTGCCAGATCCTCCTTCTATCTCCAGCCACACATCTGTCACCAGAAATATACTGCGTTTTGTCTGTCTGATGGGAAACCAACGTAATCACACCTGGTAGCAGAAACACTTCAGTTTGGAAAGAAATGCATTACAGCAGAAAAAGAGAGGTTTCACAGCTCTTTCATGTCCACATGGAATGAAAACTACTGAACCCGCAGCTTCTCGGCCCAAGGCTCATTTGCTTTACACAAATACAATCACGTTGGAGATGTTGATTCATTTTGCTAGGTCAGCAGTTTGCTGCTCAGGTGCTCCTCTCATAAACATTCAGTTCTTTTGACACTTTTAAACATCTCCAACAGCATGCTGGGCAGTGAGCCCTCTATCTAGTAAACCCTACATAGACAGTCTGGATAGGATATGAGATATGTGCCTTTTTTGTAGATATGCTAAAAGGAAACCTTATCTGAAGGTGTCATTCTAATACATATCCTAACCCATAGTGCTTTGGTATCTAGCAGTTATCAACACTCACAGCTCACAGCATATACATTAAACATTCCTCCTAACATTTTGTCATATGACTTTATCACTGAGTCACGGTGCGCAGCGCTGACAATAGATAATCTTATCTGACGCATGTGGTTTTATATCAAAGGTTAAGGGGAAAAGTTCACTTGTTTGCTCTTAGCAAAGTTCACAGCGGAAATTACAAAGAATGTATGGTAATTATAGCAAATATAGCTTTTTTGTAAAGCTTTTTTGCAAAGTGGTATACAGGGAAAAGAATGAAGCAAACAGTTAGCCAAGGAGAAAAAAAAAAAAACAGAGTCATATGTATCTTTATCACAGTAATTCACAAAATCTGTCTGATTACAGTTTATTTTTGACTGGGAGAACCTGCATGTATGTCACTTGTATATTTGTATATGTAATGTATATGTGTTGTAGTTCAGAGCTGCTCCTCCTCCTTCATTTCTTCCTCTGTGGTCCCCAATATAAATTCCTTTTGCCCCTTACCCTTTTTCCCATGTGGGAGCGATGTGTGTCGTTCATTTTATTTTTTGTCCATATTTTTATTTCCTACATTGTTATAATTTCTGTCCCAACCTGTCAACATATTGCTGTCAATGAACTGGTAAATTGTTGTTTTAAGAGTGAGGGCTGCTAGCTTAAAGTCACAGAAAACAAAGCTAACTTCCATTTTGTATGTTTATTTTATTGATGTAGGAGATGCTGGCTCTATAATGACATGGAGGTTCTGTTTCCTTGTTGGTTTATGAGAATGAACGAAGGTCAAGCATGAAGAGATCCCGGTGTTACCGTGTACTTGCTATCTAACAAACACAACGCAGAATTCCAGTAGTTAGATTAAAATATAAACTGGCAGAAGTGGAAAAACACGCTTTCATGTAGAGACTGATTTAAGAAGACAGAAGTTGTAGCCTCTCGAATCTAAATGGGCAGAGTGTTTCAAAGTCTGGGGGGCTTTTACTGCATAGGCCCGGTCACTAATGTAAAAGGTTGAACGAGCACAAAGAGTCAGAAAACCACTGATATCTTTTGGCCTGAGGACATCAGTAGAATTTTAAAACCAATATAAAATCTAACAGGGACCCAATGTAAGTGGGCTAACTCTGGGATAATGTGTTCTTATCTCTTAGTTCCAGGTATAATTTAGGCAGCAGCATTCTGTACCAGTCGGAGCCGGTGGAGGAGCTCGGATTGATACCAGAGTAAAATGCATCCCAATACCCAATACTGACTGTGACCTGCCAGTAGCATCAGAGAAAAAGTGAGGGGATCACGTAGGAGTCATCTATGGGGCCCATGAATGTCTGTACAAAATGTCATGGCAATCCATCTTTTCGATATTTCAGTCAGGACCAAAGTGGTGGACCAACCGACTGACCATTGCCGCCATCCATAGAGAAACGCTGCTAGTTTTTAAAATGTAAAGGTATTTTAAATTATGAAAATGAATGTAAAGGGACATAAAGTAAATGAAGCTATGAACAAGTTGTGAAACTGTGGAAAGATGCTGTTTATGTGACTGACTGGGTTCTCACATAGCCTATTGCAGGCTGACGGAACAGCAGCAATGTCTCTTTCATTAGGAGAAACTTCGCCTGTGCAGAGGGAGGGATATTGACAGCTGTGTCACCATCCCCCAACAGAGACTACACTCTGAGACAGTGAGACTCAATATACAGCTCGTGGGCCAAATCTGGCCTGCAATGGGGTACCAGATGGCAAATCAACCAGTTTTCTAATTTATTTTGAAAATATATTGCAAATTTTTTTTGTTTCTACCTATTAGTAAATGTTCAGTATTGTGCCTTGGCTTTTAAAGTTACATATTAGCCTGTCGGCGATCTGTGTAGTGCAAGCAATTTTATGTACACCTGGAGTTTGCCTTCAAGGCTGTCTGCCTGGCAGAAACTCCAGAGGGCAAACTTCTCCCATGTGCCTGTGCATGGCTGCTGCAACTTCATTTACCTCTCTTATTTAAATATCAGGTGATATCATTTTTATTTTAATATCAGGCGATATTATTATTATATCATCACGACGAGTCAAAACATTCAATTCAATTCAATTCAATTCAAAAAACTTTATTTGTCCCCAGGGGGCAATTAAAGACGGCTTAATGGGGCAGTTCCACATAAAACAGCATAGAAAAACATGCTAGCTTTCAGTTCCCATTTGGTAGCACTGCAAGATATCTGTTAAATATTATTAATGTTTACTTAGTACCTGGCCCATGGCCTCCTGTCATTTAGCAAAAGTGGCCCCCGGGCAAAGCAAGTTGAAAATGCTTGGTCTAACATATGCTACAGTATCCAATAAGAATGGGTGAGCTTGTTCTTTTTTCTACAAAAAAAAATAGAATGGTTTAGAATGTCTGCCTATGCAAAAAACAACATAACATTTATCAAGCAACATGTCCAGATGTGACTGATAACCTACACATGAATGGATAACCAGGTAGTTATGGCTTTGAAGCCAGAGAAAGATATCTTTATTCCAGCATCTACTGTACACACAGATAAAGGGAGTGAAGTGAGCAGTCTGAGCTTTTATCCATAAACACCCTCCTGAAGTAAAGGTAATCCTGTTCCCCCTCGGTGAGCCCACATCTATCTGACGAGCAAAGAGCAGCCATTAAAATTGGCAGCAACAGGGGCTACATGAGGGAGAATGAAGCAGCTAATCCTCCAGCAAGTCATGTACAGGAGAGAGAGAGCGGTCAAACAGAGTCATTAACATAGCAGAGGCAAAGTGGAGAGACTATTCTTCAGGTCAGAGGCGTCTCTCTGCCGTGGCCACTGGAACAATGCAATATCACAGCAACAAAGAGGGCCCCGCTGCTCGCTGCCTGCACAGTTTCTACCTGAAACTGAAGCAGTGGGGGAAGAGCTGTTATTATTCATGAGGCTTCAGTTATTCATTAGATGTTTCTGAGCATACTCTTGTCCTGTTGGTACGGGCAATCGTCATGAATATTTACAAGAGGGGCTTGATATTTAAACATGACTCAGAATACATTGCCAGCAGTAAATGCCAGGTAAATAGTGGAGTAGTACTTTAGTCTCAGAGATTGCTGCCTTTTTTGCATGACCTTTTCTCAAATGAAGCTTATGTCACCGGGTTGGATTTTCTGCCAAATAATCTATTCAGGCAGCCAAATGGCAGAGAGAGCTGGTTGTCAGTGAGTGTGACATTAACATTCGTCAAATAGCTAAAAACTCTAAATCCATGCTAGAATTTAAACAATAATCCAGGCCATTTCCAAATGAGTAAAT
Organism: Nannoperca australis; assembly: GCA_036023655.1. Taxonomy (NCBI): domain Eukaryota; kingdom Metazoa; phylum Chordata; class Actinopteri; order Centrarchiformes; family Percichthyidae; genus Nannoperca; species Nannoperca australis. The sequence goes on from JAVQJD010019850.1 coordinate 9,686, forward strand.
GTATTTTTACCGCTATCACTAAATTACAAAAAACATGAGCAACTCATGAATCATTAGATTTTTGTTCTACGTTCTACAAAACATTCGTAGGCAGCAGTAAAGGCAACACACACCAGTGGGTGGATACCTGATCTGAGCCCAGCGGGACCCAGCAAAAATATAATGTTCAGGTTTGGGTTCAGTTGCGTCATACTTGACATGGTGCTTCCTGTAGTTGTCTGATTATTAGGTAATAGGTGTAAACCGACAGTCCCTTAATAAATTATACCCTCATGAAGCTTATAATGTTCTGTTTGTGTTAAAACTGCTTCATGCTCGTTCTGATGGCTGCAGTTTGTGGTGCTGTTGAACTGTATTGCATTATATTGTTTCTATCATTATCATCCACAATTCTCTTTTTGGAAATACATTCTTAAATTTATCTTGGGCTGACATGAGGCTTCAGGAGTCTGATGTAGACAAATCAAATGGGGACTTTCCAAAGTTTCAGTCTTTATAGTGCTAATTCCCCCCTCTGTAGTCCAACAGACAGTGTTCCATGCTTGGCCGTGGTGGAGGGATAGTAACACAAAGAAGGAATTTCGCACTAAAAAGACTGGAACTTTGGAAGACTTCATTTGTTTAGCTCAGAAGCTTCACATTAGCTTCAGTTCAGCTTTGGAATCAACAGAACGAGGACTGTGGATTTATGCTACACCACTTACACTGGCATAAAATTAGGAAGGGCTCTTTACATGGCCAGCACAGACAGAAGGAACATTACAGCAACTAATACCCCTTTCAATATACACTTGGGCATGTGAGTATTGTATCAAAATATTCTTGAATAAATATGAACCTATGCTTTAATAATCATTTCAAAAGAATTACTATTGTTATTATTACAGTTTTCTTTGTAACAATGCTATATCAATCACAAAATCCCCCAGCAGATGCTCTAATGTAAGCCTGAATTAGCCCATACATAACATCAGCAATGTTACTTGTTGAGGAAAATCCAGTGACATTGGGTTTAGGGACCCATTAACCTCTCATATTTGGTGATATTTCTTTTAGCTTGAGCTTTTATGCAAACGCTGCAGCATACACTAATAACTGTGTGACATCTCTCTGATTTAACATTCTACTATGTGATTATAATAATGAACAATTCAATCTTACATTATAATTGAAAATATTCCTGAAACCACAACAATCAGCCTTAAATGCTGACATTTCAACATGCACCCTCATTTTATAAATTGTCAAGGTCAGTGTAACGTGGGGTGAGGAGGGCATTTTATGGTGGGGAAACCTAATTTTTTCTGACTGCTTCCAGGATCCCTGATGTCAGGGACAGTGGCAGTGCTTAGTGGAAATGCCCTGACGCTGCATTTTTCCCAATGCTGCTGAGCAGAGGGCTGTTTTAGAAAGCAAGGAGGCACACCGTTCATCATATTACACACAGCTGAGGGACGTGGACTGCTGGGGCCTCAGTAGCAAGCCTCTGCCATGTGCGCAGAGGGAATAAACTTTCACTACCAGCAGATGGTGATTTCAGTGTCCCAGTAAGACTCCCAGATCATAAACAGCACACTGATGTCTCGTTGTATTTATCTGTGGAGCTTTGGATAGTTGAGGCACAGAAAAGGCTCGTCTGACTTGTTTCTATAAACCAGATTATCTGGGTGTCCCATTTCACATACCCTTATTATGTCTTGTATGATTGCATTTGTATTTTATTTGTTTTGTGAATAAACTGAATGACGATGATGATTAAAGTGAACCATGAAAATCATATTATACCATAACTGACCAAAAAAAGGGTAATTCAGGTATCTTCAAACATGGGCTCTGTTTTTACATATTTTGTGGTCTAAATGACTAATACTTACTTAAAGTTTTGGAATTGGTCCAGTAGATCATCTCAGCCGGCATCTGTGAAATGGCCTGCATGTAATTCTTTGGGGCATCTGTGCACATGAGAAGTCCCTCCAGTAAAAGTGCTTGTTTTTGCCATAACAATTAGTGATTTATACCCCAAAATCTGTAAGAAAAAAAGGGGTCAGGTTTAAAAAATACCAGAATTATGCTTTAACATATTATAATACTTATATATAAGTGCATGTGAGCGTTTTGGTGTTGCCATATGCTAATTAATGCATGGGGTCGGATAATAGGGTGAGTGGTCTCAACATTGGTAATCCTGAGAAGCTACACAGTAAACATAATACAGTCGCAATGTTCTAGAGGTACAGTGATCGGCCTTTTCAGTAGATACTGAGATAACCCCCCCCACACACACACACACACAAAAAAAAGGGGCTAATTTGAATGTAGCTGTCTGTCTGCATGCTGTTTTCATGAGCGGATTGATTTGATGGAAACAGACAGGAGCAATCACTGTGAACTGGAGCAACTCAGACCGTGACGCTCTAAGATACAGACAATGCAAAAGACTGCTAAAAACTGTTACATAAGTACTTGCATCACGCAGAGTTGAACATATACAGACACATTTCAGCCATTAAAAGCAGGTGTGGAATTGCTGCAGTAAATGGGGTTCATGCCCCTTCCTTAATAAGCTGCCTGAAATATTTGAATGTCGTCCAGACCAGATTCACCCAAAGCTGAAGGGAAGTGAATTTGTTCCTCACCATATTCAGTGTTAAACCAACTCCAAAACGTACTGAATGCATAGTGTTCACTGAACTCCTCCTATTTCCTGTTGCTGTCCATGCCAACCAGCAACAGTGAACACAACAGCTGCGCACGCGGCTCGAGTGTGTGCCAACGTTTTAGGTCGCTGTCAGGTACTACATAGAAAACACAGAGACTTATGCACACGGACTAAGGTACACAAAACACCCAAAAATACATAGGCTTTAAATCAGCCCCTAGTAGGTATATGGGAAACAAATCATCAGCTTTGTCTTCATGGTTATTTAACAGTTTGGTGGGATAAGTACGGTGGCCCTGAAGTGCAGAACACAAACGCAAATCAGAAAACACAACACATTAACGAAAACACAACACATTAACAGAAAACACAACACAATAACAAAAACACAACACATTAAGAGAAAACGGAAAGGGTAGGTACTCCTACTGGAAGACGTGGGTGCCTATTTACAAGGATATGTACCTAGCTGGTCTCATATGCATACAAGTGGCTATTAGCTCAATCAGTAAGGCACCCGCTTAGCATACAAGAGGTACTCTGTTTGAATCCTGCATCCACCAATGTTTTTTGTGTACTTGATACTTATTTACAGTTTTTACTTGTATTTACTTTTATTTTTCTCTTTTCTGCACTGTACACTTTTGCTGCAACAATGTACCTTTCTCCACTGCGTAACTATTAAAGGATTTTTGATTCTGATTCAATGTTCGCTATTATCAGGCATTATTTTGATGCAGGACATACATATGAGGTGATACTTGACATGCTGTCAACGTTTCACGACATCACAATGAGTATGTGCACTTTGAAGACACGTTTAGAAGAAGCAGGGTTGTACAGAAGAACTGGCCCTGTTGTTTTCTTTAGTGCGACTAAGTCTTCTGCTTATGCTGCTTCTTCTTCTTCTTCTTCTTTCGCTTAATGACGGTTGAGAAACAGCTTACGGTGCATTACCTCCACCTTCTGATTGGACGCGATGTCTGTCTCTTTACGGACAGCGCGTCCAATCAGCAACGATCCATTACGACCATAAGAACCCTCCCTTTCCGTTTTCTGTTAATGTGTTGTGTTTGCTCTTGATGTTCTTACATCACATGGTAAAAACATTGGTTTTACCGCGGTGAGTTATGTCCCGCACATTGTGTTGAGTGTGTTTTCGAGTTCTGGAGTTTTTACCTGGTCACTTCCTGTTTCATTTTAAAGTCATGTTGCTCTGTTGTGTATTCTCCTAATTTCCTGTCTTAGATTGTTTCCCCCTGTTGCTCGTTATGGTGTGTATTTAGTCCCAGTCTTTTCTTTGTTTGTTTGTTGTTTGTGTGGCTCATGTTTTGCTGTAAGTAATAAGCTATACTGAGCCCGTTTCCTGAGGGAGTTAGTTTATCTTTTTGGATTTGTACTTATCTAGAGTTTTTTGCTGCCATGTCAGTCCTTTTCTTTTTGGGAGTAGAAATTGTCCTCCAGTCTTTGTTTTGAGTCCTTCTAGTCCCCCGTCACCGAACCCTGACAGGTGTATCCAGGTATGAGATTTTTGTTACGGATTCAGTTTCCCATTAAGTTTATCTTGATAACAGAAGTGATGTGGATTCTCAGGCTCAACAAGTGAGCAGGTTCTACATAAAATGCTGAATGTCTGTCCCTATGAATCAGATTGTGTCACTCAGTGATAGGTTACGACATGTCTCTGCTCAACAGCAGTTTCACTTGATCAACTTGACATACTTCCCTGTGATAGTTGCTGGAAGTACCGACACTGGACTGAAATGATACCAAATACCAATACTGAAACATAAAACTGCCCTTTGAGCTGCTACAAGTTTTCACACTGTTACAGTAAACCCCGTAGCGTTATTTTATCTACCAGAGACACAGAGGAAACTGTGGCGTCTCGTCACATGTTGAAGAAGCTCTCCAAAATATCAAGGGATATGACCGACACGCTCGATTTCTAAAGAATTCTAACTTCTGTTCTCTGGAACAAACAGCCTGATGACTTGATCTGTCTTTGTCCACATTCAAAAATAAACTTTACTGTTGTCACAGGCTTATGATTTATTGTGTGTGTACGTGTGCCTGGTTTGTGTCTGTGGGACGGTTGTGTAGTTTGTCAGTGTCTGTGTTCTTGAATAATATTTCACATTGTGTCACTTGATGCTGTGTGCACTTTAATGTAAAGCACTCTTTGTTGACCTGTAATGAAATGTAAAATACACATAAAATTGCCTTGCTTTTCTTTTGTTCCCTTGAACCACCTCTTTCCGTTCTAAAATTGCAATTGAATCCAAAATCACTTACCTTACAGCACGGTTGGCGCTCACTGCGTTTCTTGTCCATCTCAGGTTCACGTCCCGTTTATGTGAAAAAAACACAGCACCCGTCTGTCGTGTTAGCTTTTCACTGCAACTCTGCATCCAGATTTAGGGAATTATTTAAAAAGTGTAACAGCTGCAGTAAACCTGTGTCACGCTAGGATGGTTAAACTTTGCAATTAATCCGAGGTTCACGTGTACGGGTCACGGATAAACGGTTACACCACTACTTGTGACTCTCTAAAACGAAGCCATGTCTAATTGCAACCCCTCATCACCGTTTGCACAAGTCTACCAGTTATAACTAGTTCATAGCCATTTTAACCCCTTGATTTATTTCTCATCTAGAAGAAAAATTATATAATATAATAAATATAAAATTGACTGGACAAGGGCAAAAGTGAGAGGAAAGGCTCCTCTTGCTGGTGAAATGAGCTCTGTAGAGCTGAGCCGAACATTCAACTTTAAATAATAGCCCATCAATAAAAAGAGTGCCCCTTTGTAGCACACTGACCTACTCACTTGCACACTCACTTTAATTGGCTCTGGATGTGTGTCAGCTAAGGGCCTAAAAAGTAAATGTAAAAAGACACCTACTGTATGACTCCATTAATAGCATAGTGATTCTCCCAGGGGTATCTGCTTGTGAGGTGTTAAAACTGAGGTGCGTTCTGATGTGGCCAGAAGATGGTTAACAGCGTTTCCTAAAATGTGGCTTGAGTGTATCGGTACAGACGGATCGCTCTGAGAACTCAACAAGAACTGAACTGTCCTTTTGTACATACGCAAAGGTTTCATGTGGGGTGTCACTGGTGTCAAATGTCAGTACAGTCAAGAATAAAAACATATCACACACAAAGAAAGTAGTCGACTTTACAGCACAGGGCCGGAAAGAGAAGAGAGCTCGTGGCTCTCTTGAAAAAAATGTAAGGAACTAAAACCAAAGAAAGCTTCCATTTCTTTGGAAAAGATCATAAGAGGAAGAAATGATTGACTGACATTTCACTTCCCTTTTTTAAAACACTACAAATCTCCACATTACAGGAAGGAACTTTCAGTGGACGTGGCACAGAGCAACGTAATGGAGCAGGGTTTGACTGGAAATGTGTGATGCTGTGGACGTGAACATCATTATTGAGTGTCCTTTTATGGTAACACCTGCTTTGTCTCGCTTTCTCTTATCTTCAGCATCAGACCCCCAGCTCGCTCTCTCTCTCTCTCTCTCTCTCTCTCTCCCTCTCTTTCTCTCTCCCTCTCTCTCTCCTTCTCCCTCTCTTTCCAGCTGTGTCCCGAATCCAACTGTTGTCCCCCAATACAACACACAATGACGGGAGCTACATAGGTGAATTTAATTATTCTGTCTGTTTAGACCTCTTCTCAAGACTGCATGGGCGTGTTCGACCCTGCCTCCTAGAAATTACATTTATATATTATTAAATTGTTTTCCCACTTAAACTGTGATGGCAAACATAATCGCTGGCTTGATTTATTGCTCACAGGCGACGTTTGTGTTGAAAGAATTAAGTGCTACACGTATGAACCGCTATGGACTCACAAGGAGGATGGTGGGGGTACAAAGCGCAGGACCTCGACACCATCCTAAGTCTGGTGTATCCATGATCTTTCCTTAACCATGGCCAAGTGCTGCCATTGCCTAAACATAATCACAAAAACTTTGAGGACAATACAAAATATACAAGATGATATTGCAAGTTTGGATATTTTGAAAAAACATTTTTTTTGGCAGTGATGTGTTTCGACACACACACTCCTCATTTTACTTATACAAATGTACAAAATACACCTTTTTCCATGAGTACATGTCTGCAGATGACTAATCACCCAGAAGGGAAAACATCTGTGTAGGTGCGCAGGGCTTTTACCACAAATTTGCAGTGGTGGTGGTGAGGATGTGGTGGCTGGATCTGGATCTTAGAAAACAAACAAACAAAACCAAAGCATTACATCTTTAGAAAAACAAATAGCTCGCTCGTGGCCGTGTCACTTCAAAGTCACACTTTGAGTGATGGCCGTTGGCACATGCACATGTTGCATCGTGTCTTGTTAGTATAAACTGTAAAGTACACCTCAGTGTGTTCCTGCCTCAGCCCATCACCTTATCTTGCTCCTCCAGGTTCATTTTTCAAATTGATATTGGCATATTACATATTCTTAGTCATTAACTATTATTAAAAATGTAACGAGCACACATTTCTTATATACTAGCTGCTAAAATAATCATGCACATCAGTACGTATAATGTTTAATTTCAGGTATAACACGGTTGTTGCTACAGCATGTCCAGAAGAGGAAAAAATGGACTTAATAGTAGAACTGAAATAGTCAGGTAAAGTTCGGTAAGGTAGGGTGTGTTGAGCATAAATTATATAATTTAACACCACATATCTAGAACCTTTATTTATATGTCACCTCGAGCCACACTTGACTTTTATGGTATCTCCTTTGCAAATGTTTGTTAATTATATGTTGACTGAACTAACAAAATGGTTTCTTCTTAGACTGTAAATCAGTCTGCAATGTTTACTTCTTTTCAGCCGTCGTTTTAAAGTGATCTACTGAAAAGACAAACAACTATTTCAGTTTGTGGCTGCATTGCACTGACGCCGGTGTGGTTGCCGTCAGTGGTGGCGTTAAAATCTCTGCCTCTTAAGCGATGGATGGGATTGTTGTAAATCAGGAAGACATGATCATAGTCGGACAGCCAAGCCTGATATTCAGTGTCTGCTTGTAAAAGGCACTGCAGTATTCTGTCTGTAAATGATTCGAACACAATGACATGGACATTTTTCTACAAGAATGTGAGAAACAAACGTTTTAGACAGTGTGTAGACTGTCAGCATTGTCTGCACCCACTTGATTGTTGTCCGTGAATGTGGTTACGGGCTGAGCCTACACATTTGAAAAGTGGAGATAATTTTTTTTAAACTATTAGGGTTTCATGGCAGCAAATTCAGCAAGTTTAAGTCTTCCCTGAACGGACTTAAATGACAGTCAAAACATGCAGAGATCGTAAAGATTACAGAATAAAAAAACCATCCAGGAGGGCTGAACCTGTGTGTGTACACTGAGATCAACAAACAAGACAAACTCTTTAATCCCCGGCATGCAGCTGAAGAACCGAGAACTGGTCTGGTAATCCTAGACTCCCAAAGTACAGCTTAGTGTTCAGCTCTGTCACAGACATATAATACACAGAGACTGTAGATGTTATGTCGCAGTGAAAAACTTCAAAGGGCATCATGAACAATGCGACACCTGAAGGCAGGAGTACGAGCCAAAAGAAGAAAAACTAGTAGCAGAACACCGGGGATATTTTGCAAAATGAAACACTTTATTAAAAACTATAAAATAATTTATAAAAACCCAATTTTGTCATATTCGAAATGGAAAATAGTACATAAACACAGCAGAATATTTGTTGAGACAAAAAAGAGAGCATAAATGAAAACAACAACAAAAAACCTAAGCATTATCTTTTTGTCTATCTGGATCTGGCCATAGCACTTCGTTCACATCACAGGCTGTCCTCTCTCGCAAGACACCGAGGGAAGAACCTTCTTGAAGGGCGAACGCATCCTTGCACAGATCCTGCATCAGTTTGGTCGCAGGCTTCCTCCATAGCTTGGATGAGGGGTATCCTGACATGGAGATCATAAACCTTCCACCATCACGCTGAAAGAAACTCCTCAGTGGGGTTAAGGACTTTTTTCAAAATTGTGGATGCTGATGAAAGCGGCTTTGGACCAGAGAACATTGGTGGAAAGAGAGATTGTGACAGTGTGTCTCTCTCCCTCTTCCTTTTGCCTTCCATTTTTGTTGAAGACAGGTTTTCATAGCGCTTACTTCTGATTGGTGACTTTACAATTAAGCACATAAGTGTCTGTACACTTTACGGCTGCGTTTGCTGGTTATGCAGTAGGTGTCGTCTTTTGAAAGGCAGTGCCTTCAAACGGCTAACAAGTGAACTCATGTTAGATGTCTGTGTCTAATGTAGAGAGGTGTGTGTAGTGTTTTGCGATCATTTGCTTATAGTGGTGCGTATATGGGATGAGGTTTTGCTCCTTGAGTGCCAGGTTTCTGTGATTGATAATGAACGGACATAATCTGTTTCTAGATTTAATGCTCTTTTTCGATTTTGCCACTGGCAGCAATGTACTTACCTATAGCACTTGTGATTCATCACCAGCACTCATATTATTTGATACGACATCTTGTTGTTTTCGCCCATGATTCTATGCAATTTATGTAAAGCTCTTATTTTGAAGTCGCTTTGGATAAAAGCGTCTGCTAAATGCCT
>JAVQJD010019851.1:0-10791 GCA_036023655.1 Nannoperca australis
ATTGATCAGCTTTCTATTTAGGACCAAAGGTTCTATTTATTTATTGATCAGCTTTCTATTTAGGACCAAAGGTTTTATTTATTTATTGATCAGCTTTCTATTTAGGACCAAAGGTTTTATTTATTTATTGATCAGCTTTCTATTTAGGACCAAAGGTTCTATTTATTTATTGATCAGCTTTCTATTTAGGACCAAAGATTTCATCTTGTTTTTATACAGATTTTATATATTTTATTTATATTTATACAGAAAAAAAACATAAAATGTGGAAAACACTGTTGTTCTATTTATTGATCAGGTTTTGTCTTTTATTTATACAGATTATTAGATATTATATTATTTATACAGACAGAAAACAATCGTTTTATTTATTTATTGATCAGGTTTCTATGTATTTATTATATATATATATTTATATATGTCCTGTATTTATTTATGAACTGTGATTTTACTTGAAACCTTTTGATAACTGACACAATAAAGACCGTTACTGCTCGTCAGTGTTGTGTGTTTGGTTCAGAACTCAGGTGACTCAGCGTACCTGTACATCCTCTCGCCCAATCACAGAGCGGCGGGACTGAAAACAGAGCAAACATAGAAAACAGACAGAAAACAGATATTCTGAGGAGCAGCCAGTACCTTTGAAGGTCGTCAGCAGGTCACATGATCACCTGCACGATGAGGTGTTTAAAATACCAGGAGAGGGCGCTGTCACACACACCTCACATAACCAACTGCCTCGTTAGCTCATTAAATTAACAAAACACACAAAACTGAATTCACACATTGATTCATTTATTGATCATCTATGAGTTTGAAGCTGCAGTTTGTGTCTGTGGCCTGCAGGGGGCAGCACTGCTCAGCTGCTGTCAGTCAAACTTCAACTGATTAATAAATTCATCTCTTTTACTTTTAAATAGAATATTTCTACTTCATAAACAGAACCACCACTTCCTGTTGGGGGGGGGTAAACTATGTTGGAATCTAATCAATACCGGATTCTCTGAGTATCAATAAAGTGTCATCTTCATTTCTTTTTATTATTTACAGCTCAGTAGGGGGGGGGGGGGCCCTAATTAAAACTGAGTGTAAATAAACATGGCAACACAGGGGGCGGGGCTTCAGGCTAGCCACATGATTGGACGTAGTTTTCAGGGAAGAAGCCTCCGTTGCCGTGGAGAATGCCCTCGCACCAGCCGTCGTCATGGCGATGTGTCAGGTAGATGATGTCGCCCTCTGTGAGTGACAGGTCGTCTGGTTTGGAGGCCTCGTAGCTGTAGAGCGCCACCACTGGACACAGAGGAGAACTGCAGTCAGAGCGCACGCACACGCACACACACACACACACACTGAGCAGCTGAGGGGGGGGAATACCTTTCTCCAAGTATTGTGGGGGGGCGTCGGTGTCGTAGTCCACTGGTGGAGGGAGAGGCGGCATGATGTCATCAAAACCACCCTCATCGTCCAATAGGAGAGGAGGGGGCGTGGCTGGGATCTCTAGATCTAAGAGAACAGCACGCAGGTCCTGTGAGTGACAGCTGTGAGTGGCCAATCAGGTTAGAGGAGGCGGGGCTGTGTACTGTGATGTCATGGCCTCGGTAACAGAACTACAAATACCACTGGACTACATCTACATGTGGCCTGCTCTACCTGTGCGGAGTCTTACCCAGGTGTTCAAGGCGAGCAGGTAAGCACAGCCACGGAGAGGACGGGGGGGGGTGAGGAGGAGCGTACGGGGGGGGAGGGGGGATCATCACTGACAGAGAGAGAATCAGAGTCAGTCTCAACAGGGTCTGATATTCATGTTCAATAAGTCAAGGCCTGGGGCTCCTGGAACCTTCTCCAGGATCAAAAGACTTCTACAATTCCTCAATGACCCCTAAAACCTCCTCATGGCCCGTAGCCATTTTTCAAGCACTCCTTGAACCTCCTCAAGGATCCCACAACCCCGTCACTGGCTCTGAAGATCTAGGGGTCCTTGAGGAGGTTTAAGGCACCTAGAACCTCCTCAATGACTCCTGGAAACTAATCAAGGCCCAAGAACTATCTGAAGACGACTCAAGGACCCTCTAACTTACCCATAACTCCTGGACCCCCCCATCCTCCTCAAGGAGCCCTAGATTCTCCTCAGTGACCTCAAAGATTCTCAAAGACTTTTAAAACCTGGAATCTGTTGTGTTTGTTCAACATCCAATAATTAAATAAATGTGTCTTCAGCTGTAGCGACTCTCTGTTGGAGGACAGCAGCGTCCCCTGCCGGCTTACGTGATTGGACAGCGGGCAGGAAGAGAGAGTGCGTGTAGCGGCAGCGGGAGGCGGGGCCAGAGCGGACCCTCATAGAGAGAGAGCGAGTGGTGGGGGGCGAGCGACGGCGGCGACTCCTCCTGGTTGAGAGAGTCACTGAAGGAAAATACCACAGAAGAAGAAACACAGAAAAACAGCAGAGAAGAAGAACAGCCTTAAGTTGAAGCCCTTTGGATTGAGTTTGGTGTGAAACACTGAACCATGTGAGACTTCAACTGTCTCTCGAGGACCTCATACAACCGGAAGTTAGCAAGACGCCTTCAACTGTAACATTTCTGAACTGGGTTTGATGCGATGGTTTCCTTGTTGTCTAGTCCTTCAGTGGGTTCAGTAAAACACACACACACACACACAGTACACACACTGTACACACACACACACACCCAGCGCAGGTTAAATGCATAGCAGTCAAGTTGGATCTAACGGCTAACTGTGATTGGCTCCCAGACTCTTGTTTTAACACTGCAGAGTTTCAGCCGTTCATTCTGTAATTAGAATCAGAAATACTTTATTAATCCCAGAAGGTAAATTGCTTTTTGATACAGTTACAATGCTCAATAAAGTTATTGAAAAAAGTAATCAACAGTAAATAAACAGTAGAAAATAGAGGGTTTAGAGGTGTAGAGGGTCCGAATATGGTTGGATTATTTATCACAGTGAACCATTAGCGCAAGCATTATGGCTAACTGCCGGTAGCTTAGCATAGCGTAGCGTAGCCTAGCGTAGCAGCCTGCAGCAGCCTCAAGATAACAAGACTTAATAAGGTGAAGATTGTTGTGACAGACAGACAGAGAGACAGACAGGTACCGTCTACTTCCTGGCTGGGTGGGGGTGGAGGGGGGGGGCCTGGCAGTTCTGAGCCGTCATTGGGCAGTGGAGGAAAGCCATCATCATCAGAGAGAGGAGGGGGAGGAGGGGGGGAGGGAGGGGGGAAGCTGGTCTCTTCCACCACTGAGGAGAAAGAGGACATGTGATGTCATCGTGATGTCACACAGTTAGACCAATGATACGCTTACAAAGAACTGTTTTGTAGGAAATTAAGATGAAGACGTTTTTAACTAATCCAGGTTACCATGATGTTACCATGACGACACTATTTAACACCAATCCATGCTAACACGATGCTGTTGTGCTGTTACCATGACGATTCATCCACTGACATGGAATGAGATTTTATATGGTTTATATGGATCCTCACCTGTCTCGAGACTGAGGGGCGGAGCCGGCGGCGGGGCGCTGTGATTGGTCAGAGCCTCTGGAGGAGAGGGTGGAGGTGGAGGAGGGGGCGGGGGCAGGGCAGCCATATCTCCTGAGGAATCAGGTGGAGGAGGGGGCGGGGGCAGGTCTGAGGTGTTTATGTCTACCTGAGCTGACATTTCATTCGATGTAGGAGAAGGAGGCGGGGCGTCGTCCAGCAGGGTGGTGATGATGTCACACTCAGGTGGAGGCTGGCAGGTGGTGGGGATGGTGGGCGGAGCAACAGGTTTCCCAAAACTAGAGCTGAGCGGTAATGAATAGATTAGAAACCTGAGACTTCATGATAAATGTGCTTTCACTGCCTCCCAATGCCTGTGTACACACACACATATACATTATTATATATATATATATATATGTATGTATATATATGTGTGTGTGTGTGTGTGTGTGTGTGTGTGTAATATTGTCTGTATATATAAACAAGTTATTCTTTTATTACTCTAAACACCCCGGAGACTGCAGTCTTCCTTTCCTCAGGCAGCTGCATCGACCTCGGCAATAAGACGCCTGACAGGTGAAACCCAGGGCAAACTGTTGCTCTGAGCTGTTCCTGATAAAGTCAGTTTATCAGGAACAGCTCAGAGCGACACTAATGTCAAACCGACGTTAATATAACACAAAACAGAGTCTAAATGTCACAATGATTCTTAAATCAAACCTCTTTTTAGGGGAATAACATCAAATGTACCAAGTTGTCAGTGTCTTATTTAGCCCTGAGTAGTGTCTGCAGGTTTGACTATCAGTTTCAGGCTGTGTGTATCCTGAGAGGCGAGAGTCAGGGCTCAGAGTAATAAGTGAAGAGGACATCACGTTAGCCTGGTCCTCACAAACATGCATAAAGAAGAACACACACTCAGGGTTCTTACCTGCTGACAGGGGGCGCTACCGGGCACTGGACCGGCTCTGGAGGTTTAGTGGACCTGACACACACACACACACACACACACACAGACACACACACACACAAACACACACACACAGACACACACACACACAGAGTCAGACTTCCTGATCAAGATGTTTGATGTGAAACAGGAAGTTGTCATTAATAGAAACACAGCAGAATCAAACTGAACCTGATGGAAACTTTACGGATGGTTCCTGTTCGGTCCGGTTTCCCAGAGACCTGGGGGGGGGGGGGGGTAGAGAGAAAAGAGTGTTAATGTGTGTGTGTGTGTGTGTGAGAGAGAATGAATAGAGCCTCTCAGGCTTCAGCAGCTCTAATTAGTCTCTCTAAACATTTTCCCACGCTCAACAAAGACTGCATGGGTCTGTGTGTGTGTGTGTGAGTGTCTGTGTGAGTGTCTGTGCGTTTGTGTGTGTGTGTGTTTGAGTGTCTGTGCGTGTGTGTGCAGTGTGCAGTGGTACAGGTTGCAGCAGTAGAGCTGCACATCTAAGACTCAGGAGGAAGTAATCAGCCAGACAGCTCTGATCAGCGATGCAGTGAAGGAGGATGAAGTTTGAATGAGGAACTCTCTGCAGTCACAGTGTTTCTGTGGTTCGCTGCAGCCGCAGACACTTCCTGTTAGCATCAGCTGCACGGCACGGCCTCACTTCTGCTTTTGTTGTTTTGGCTTCTTCTTTTTGGTTTTCTCTAAATGCTGCTCTGTCTTTTCTTGTACTGATGATTCACACCAACACATCTTGAGGTTCACAAAACACAGAACCTTTCTTTTCAGTTTAATTTCCTTCAGAATTTAATTGTTTTTTAAAAGAAAAATCTAAAATAATATTCAGTGTATTGACAAACTGACACATATTTATGTACACAAGGTCACATTTGAACCAGGATGTATAAAATGTTATTTTGGATTTTGAAACTTCCAGTGGACGTTCTGCATCAGTGGGCAAAGACGCAGTAATCTCTGATGCCAGTTGGACGGTGTGTTTGTGAGATACCTTCATGCCGTGGCCCAGCCCGTCCAGTTGCTGGTAGTTGATTGGTCGGTGGCTGTACGGTGGGCGGGGCTGTGCAGGAGGTTGAGGAGGAGAGAGGATCTTGTGGCTGCGTGGGACTCGTCTCACCGCCGTGAAGGCGCCGATTTCTCTGCGAGAAACTTTCTCTTTGTGCATCTCCACCGTCTGAGGAGGACGAGGGGAAACAGAGAGCGTGTGCATTAAAAATGAGTCCATATTGATTAACGATAAAGGAGCACCTTTCTATTGATCAAGCAGACACAGCAGGGCCAGAGATCCAGACTGCTGTCTTACTGCTAGCTACACTGGTACTGACATGCTAAGCTAACATTAGCTGGACCGTAACTTTAAGTGAGAGTGAAGAAGGTGAACACATCACCGTGAACTCTTGTGACATTTTAGTGATTAAATATTAATCATAGAATAAACCCGCAGGTTAATCAATAATGATAGAAGAACAGAAGAGACTGCTGTTCTTCTAAAAACACACAGAACTGAGAACCACTTTAAATCTGCCGTCGCAGTTTGTTCAAGATAGGAAGTGAACACAAAGCAGCCGGAGAACAGAGGCTCCATTCATTCATTCATTCATTCAGTCCGACCCTCCCTGAAGGAGAGGAGGCTATTATCATACTCACACACACACACACACACACGCACACACACACACACACGCACACACACACACACGCACACACACATGACCTGGATCTGTATTCTCAGCACAAAGACGGGACAGACAGAAGGAGCCAATCAGGACCAAGCGCTCACCATGTAAATCTGCAGGTTCGTGCACACGAGACTTTTAAAACACTACACGTGATCAGTGTTAGCGTTTGATGACATCACTGTGACATCATCAGGACACAGAAGACACATTACTATTTAACATAAAAACAGTGACCCTTTAAATGACACTCAGATTAACTGATTGATTATATTCTCAGGTTTCAACCATAAATCAGCCTGATTGGTGGGCGGGGCTCACCTGACCAATGAGGTTGATGGAAGACTCCATGTGACGAAGCTGATTGGTCTGAGCGTCGAGCAGGTGCAGTACGCTACTGGCCAACGTGCTGATCTGGTAGGCCACGCTGGCCAGTGACTGGGTGGTGAAGTTCTTAGTTTCCTCTAGCGCCTTCAAACCGCCATCACCTGACTGACACACACACGGAGACAGTTAGCTTAGCTTAGCATAAAGACGAACCGAGGGGACACGGCTAGATTAGATTAGGTAGTTGTTGTAGCAGAAGTTCTAGTTGTTCAAGTAGTATTACTAGTTAATGGGGCAGTAGTACTAGCTGTTAGCACTGCTACGGACAGGTTAGCAGTACTAACCAGTCTGTAGCTGTTAGCAGTACTAACCAGTCTGTAGCTGTTAGCAGTACTAACCTGTACGTAGCTGTTAGCAGTACTAACCTGTATGTAGCTGTTAGCAGTACTAACCTGTACGTAGCTGTTAGCAGTACTAACCAGTCTGTAGCTGTTAGCAGTACTAACCAGTCTGTAGCTGTTAGCAGTACTAACCTGTACGTAGCTGTTAGCAGTACTAACCTGTCTGTAGCTGTTAGCAGTACTAACCTGTATGTAGCTGTTAGCAGTACTAACCAGTCTGTAGCTGTTAGCAGTACTAACCTGTCTGTAGCTGTTAGCAGTACTAACCTGTATGTAGCTGTTAGCAGTACTAACCTGTATGTAGCTGTTAGCAGTACTAACCTGTACGTAGCTGTTAGCAGTACTAACCTGTATGTAGCTGTTGTAGCAGTAATCGGCTACGTTCAGCAGGTTGTCGTAGTTTTCCAGCAGGGCTTTTCTGGCGTTCGGTGCCTCCTCCATAATCTTCATCACCTCCTCTTCAAATTTCTGCTCCTTCATCACTGATTCTGAGAAAAGATGGCAGTTTGTTTTTTCTACAGGTTTCTTTCTATACTACTTCTGCGTTCCCTTATATTAAGTTCTGTGTTCCCTTGTGTTAAGTTCTGGTTCCCTCACATTTTGTTCTGTGTTCCCTCACGTTAAGTACTTGTTCCCTCATATTATGTTCTGGTTCCCTCACATTTTGTTCTGTGTTCCCTCGCATTAAGTACTTGTTCCCTCATATTTTGTTTTTCTACTTTTGTTATTTTGAGCTTTTTGTCAGATTCACTTTTTGTTTCCTTTTCACATTAAAAGCATCACAATAAATCTGGAAATAAATATAACAAGATGCTTCTATTGAAGAACTGTCTGTCATGTTGGAAACTAAGTGCGTTTATTTAAGTTCTGTATTTAAGTAGAAATTTGCAGAACTTCTCAGCAGGACATGTTGTATTTGTACTGATCTGACAGCTTAACTTTCTTTATAGATTCAGCTGTTGATAAAAGAGTTTCAGTGGCTCCACCTCCAGCAACAGTGAAGTGCTGCTCACGCGCGTTTATATATGAATAATATTTAATTATTATTAATTATATATACATATAATACTGCAGTGGTAAAAAAATAGAGTACTATAACTCTGACACGCGCCATTTTGCAGAACAAGTACTTTTACTTTCATACTTACTGAAGTAACAGATACATCAGACCTGAAGTGGGATTTTAAATAGATTCATCATCAGTACTTTGTTTTTAAAATGCTGCACGTGACCCGGGTTTATTTATGAACGTTAATTAAAGAAGAGACGAGAAACTGCAAACACTCACCAGAAGCTGCAGAGAACAGAGTCCGCAGCAACACTTCAACAAGTGGAGGTCTCAGTCTGTCTCTCTCTCTCTGAGTCAGTCTGTCTGTCTGTCCGTCTCTCTCTCTCTCTCTCTGCCTGTCTGTCTGTCTGGTTCCCTCAGACTAACCTCCACCTGCTGTTAAAAGCTTTTTCTCAGCTGCCGAAGATCCTCTCTGTTCGTGAAGATGAGTTACTCCTATGAAACCGTTTCATAGAGCAGAAAACCAATATAAATCATTAACTCTTCAAGGACCCCCAACATGTCCTTAAAAGGGCTCCAAAGGTCCTTGGATTGATCTTGTGGTCCTTCCAGACTTACTTGGTTTCAAGTGGTTCTTAAAATAGTTTCAAGGCTGCTTGTGAGTGATTCCATGGTAATTGTCAGGGGCTCCAGGACTTAAATGAGGTTCCAGGATGATTGTGAGGGCAGGGTTTCAAGGATCCTTTTCATGTATCTCTGGAGTCCTCTAAATGACTCAGTCCTTGAATGATCCCTGAAACCTCTCCAGGACAATGTTTGTGTGTGTGTGTGTGTGTTAGCCTCATAAAAAAGTTCAGAGTGAGAGCTCCTGCTTGTTTCCTCCCGAGTGTGTGAAGCTGCTCAGGTCAAACCACTTCCTGTTTCACATTAGAGAAAAACTTTATTAAGAGCTGAAGTGAAGACGGACAGAGAAGTGATGCTGAGGCCTGTCGATCAATAACTGCAACACTATGGGATGAGATCGCTGCCACGATTCAAAACCGCCAAGAAAAGTTTTGCAAGGTTGAAAATAAGTTTTGAATGTCTGAAAAAAAATTCAAATCTCTGCTAAAATTTGTATCTGGGTTTTCCTTCTTTACATATGCAACTCTTCTACGGAGTTTCACCAACACGTTTTCAGAGTTTCAGACCTGGCACTGTTCTCCCGCTGCGCTGGTTGTATTCCAGGGTTGAAACCTTGTAAATGGTCTGAAAACTGGAGCTCGTATCTCTGAAAAAAAGTTTTGAAATGTTAAAACTTGAGGTCTGAAAGGGCGAATCTTTATATTCACACTCATACTTTTTTCAGAGTAAAGTTAACAACACAAGAGATTTGCTCTCTGCCAACGCACGGTCCAAGTGGTGTTTGCGGGGTTGGTGGGATTGACTGACTGCTCCGCCAATGACTCACTGTCAGGATGCGTAGTTCTCTGTGCTGTAGTGTCTGTGCCATGTGTGCTAGATACATGTATCTCCACTACAGACACACGTTTAGAACTGGAATAAATACACTGATGAGTCTTCAATACATAAAACATGTATATACGTGGAGCTCTGCAGCTCCACCTGCTGGTGGATGAACGTCAGGACATCTTTGATTAAACCGCACATATTTATTAACATCACAGTCAAAAAGTATTCAAACACAGTCACATGTTCCTCGTTGCTATGGCGACCACACATCACTCGTTGCTCGGGGCGACGGGGTTCCAGGGCTGTTTTCGTGGCGCTCCGTCTTTATCCGTCTTCTCCAGAGGCCTCAGGTGGCAGGCCTGGACCAGGTCCCTGACACACACACACACACACACACACAGTCTGGAACTACTTCAAGGAAACAAGGAAGCTTTTCAAGGCACCGTGGAATGCCTTGAAGGATCCAATGAGCTTTCTGAAGCATCCTGGAACTCATTCAAGATTATCCCTGAATAAGTTACAGAGCCCCATCAAGTATTCTTGAAATCCTTGAAGGACCCCTAGAATTTCTTGAGGGATTTACTTTAGCCTTTAAAGTGTTTCCAGGAGCCTGGAGTTACCTGAACTCCCTGTAGGAGCAGACTCTCTGGCTGACGGCTCTCAGCTTGGCCTCATTCTCTCTCTTGTATCTCTGCTCAGACTCGATCGCCCCCCGCAGCTCTCTCTCCAGGGCAGAGAAGTCGATGACATCACGTCCTGCCATCACCTGATGACATCACACAGGTAAGTTACACAACAGTTTCCAGTCCATCACTTCTCTTTCTTTGGGTTTGTTCTCTGCAGTTTTGGAATCACCTTGAAAATGAGCTGATGCATCTCCAGGACCGAATACTGATATACAGTGTAGTATGTATGTACTAGTACACGTGGTACATGTAACATCCAGGTACCTGCACTTTACTTTATACTTATATATAATCAGCTAATACGTGATGAAGTATTGATGACGTATTGATGAAGCTCCCAGCAGCTGCACCATGAAAGCAGCAACAATCCCATAATATTACATTCCTCTGCATAAAGACTTATTTTACTGTTGGTGTGAATACTTCTGTACTTTCACTCTAGTAACGTTTAGAATGAGTATTTCTACAGTATGTGAGTAACTAAACATGGACATGTTCATTCAGCCCACTGGTGTCATTAGCCAACAATCCACAACGTCTTGTTACTGAACGCAGCTCAGTGGCTAACGCTGCTGAGAGCTAGCACTAGCCACAGAGCTGCTAACACCTCAGAGCTAAACCTGCTGTTATTAACCTGTTAGCTTCGTGGCTAACGTTTCAGAGCTAAACCTGCTGTTATTAACCTGTTAGCTTCGTGGCTAACGTTTCAGAGCTAAACCTGCTGTTATTAACCTGTTAGCTTCGTGGCTAACACCTCAGAGCTAAACC
>JAVQJD010019860.1:0-14661 GCA_036023655.1 Nannoperca australis
CGGCGGACGTCCCCACGAAGCTTCCCCAAATCATCAGCATATTCAAACATTCTAAATGTACCATGTTCAATAAATCCTTTAAACGTATCACATGGAGGGTGTGTTCCTTGCTAGTGAAAAGGTGATAATGTCAATGTTGTGTGCACAACTTTTATCCACTATCCCCAAGTGGCCAAACAACAGTTATTATTAATAGACAGTGTCTTACATATAAGGTATTTCTTGGACTTGTTTTTCACTTTATTTTTTTGCAAGAAAATAGGTTTGTCAAGAGATACATAGTCTGTAACACTAAAAGAAAGATTTAAAGAAATTCAGTTCACCCGTTTCAAGCTATTTTATTCTCTAATGAATCTCTGGAATCTATCAGCCTTGCTTTGTCCAGATGAGATAGCAAGCTAATGTTGCAAATCAAAGACCATTTAGTACTGAAAGTTCAAAAAATATATAAAAGACTAGACTGACAGACGTGTGTTTAATGGAAATGGTAATAATACAATCACCTTGGTTCAAATTGAATGCTCATTGACTGTGTGGATGACTACTTCAGAAAAACTGGCCAATATTTTGTTTGATAGGAACATTTTACATACACAGTGTCTGGAGTTAAAGTTGGCCTTTCCCTTATTTGAAACATCTTAAATCTGTTTGAAAATGCATTATGCAGGTACTGCTGGACATCAGGAATTTGTTAATTTGCCCACAACTTATGTGTATCCAATTAAGTGACTGTATTTGTTAGTAACAAGTCTGCAGAGTTTATCCATAATTTATGTGAAAAGGATAAGTTAAGCTATATAAATAAAATTGAATTGAATTGAATTAAAGTTTGGCTTAGGGGTTAATTTGGAGATTACAGTTACATTTTAAAATAGGGAGAGGATAGGGATTGGGGTTTAGGATTAAAAATGGGGTTGGGATAAACCTAAACTCAGCTTTGGGGGCTACATCAGTCTGACTCAAGAGAGGCCACTGCTATAATCCTCCTGTTGGCTTTTTCACTATTACATCCTGTTTCCCCTCTTCTTTCCTGTCTCCAGTGTTGCAATTGCCGGTGAGACACAACATGAAGCAGTCAAGCTAACAAGCTATCTACTAATTAAGGAAAACTCTGACGAGGGCCTGAACTGTGCATAAGGCAGGTAATTAGTCATGTGCAAACTGTTCCTCAGTTATATTTCCCCTCCAGTACTACATCATGAGTACTGCGCAAAACGTGTTACATTTGGAGAATTTGAAGATCAAATGACTCATAATTTTTTTTTTTACATATGCCAGAAGTAAGTCTGTTATTGAGGGATCCTATTTCGAGCCTTGTTTCGAGTTTACAACATGTGGCCAACTTTGTCAAATATGGGAGCCAGAAAGTCCATATTTGGGAAACTAGGGGTAACGAGGGAGATGATGAAGCAGCAGCAACCGTTTGAAGGTTGAGTGTCGGGTTGATTCTTGTCAATCAACAACATAAACATAAATAAATCACCTTATAAAGTTGATATGGCTAACATGTTAGCAAACTGTTGTTTTTACACATCCAACAGATATGGAGCAACATCAGCATTTATTTGGAGTCTTGTTTTTGTCCATATCAGACACAACTTATTCCTCAGATAATGGAATATTTCTATGTACCTGGAGGGGACCTTTAAGGATATATTCACAAAGCTGACTTTCTGAAGCATGAAATAATTTATGTAATACCTTTATCTTTAATCCAGCCATGCCACCATCTGAGAGCTCAGAACATGAGATCCACTTTGGCTACTGATGTATAACTGAATAGTGTTGCTGAGGAATTCTCATCACTGTTATTGATATTTTACTGACTCCTAACAACTCAGCTTGCACTGGTGCTACAGTGGTCAAAGCAAAGCAAAAGATGCAACAGAAGGAAAATAATCTATACATTTTGCATTTCGGAGGGGTTGACAAATTAAATGTATACACTGTGCGAAACCATTTCATATAAATGTCACAGTGTAGGGCCCAGGATACTGTTGTGCCATTACTCCATCCACAGCAGTACAGGCTTTTCACTCCTGTCCAGTTTCCATGGTGATAACTCTAAAGAATGGGCTGTATGTCTAACTCTTAATGCTGTAGAAGATTGCCTGCGTGTGTGTGTTTCTGTGTGCAACATGATATTTTATGTTCTCTGTCATTATGTGAATATCCCCTTTAGTTTCTACTCTGGTATTAATCTTTAAGGATATTGACTGGGAAACACATAGAAACACGCACACACACAGGCGCGCACACATTATTGTCCTGCTCTAGATTGGATCTCTTTACTCATGTTTGGTTGAAGAGCCAGATCAGATCTACTAGGAAACAACTGATAACACGGAATATTCAAGACAATGAACTGCAGGAAGAAAAAAAAATCTGATCTGTTTTTTCCCCTGTTCTCTTTGCTTCCTTCAAAAGAGGCCAAAAGGACAGCCATCTGTTTAAGTGCTACAGTCTCAAACAGCCTCTGAACTTTACAGACTTCAGACTCCAATATTCATGTGGTTCAAAATGTGAGGTGACAAAAGATGAACCGCAGCCAGCTGTTGGCCTCCCGTGATATTTCCACAGAGGAACGCTCTGCACTAGGAGGATCGGGCTGATATTAAGGGCCAAATCCCGGCACCAATTCATCTGCGGTGATGATATGTTAATATTGCAGAAGGATAATATACAAAATGGCATGAGGCCAGTGCTGCGATTCAATAGCTGCTGCATGGAACCATACATTATCTCGTCATTCTTCTCCCTATCAAACAAAGGAACTGATGTTAATGAAACTGTGTCACTTTAAGTAGTCTCAAATTATCATCTCCATGTATCTGACCTGCAAGATTTAGGGTTTTTGTTTTAATTTGGTGGTGCTCATGCCAGTTCCCCACAGGCCGGGTATACAGATGGACACTTCACTGTCCTTGGGTGCAATTGCTCCCCTATAGCAGTGGATAACTGTGCTTCACCATTGACATTGAGAGTAGGACCATCACATGATGACGTCTCTGCTCTCTACTGTACCAAACTGTCTTCACCTGCTCAACGTGTGAGGTCAATGGACTTGAGAGATTTTTAAAGAACTCACTATGATGAGCTCTGAGTAGCTTGTTGCACCAGTAACACGTAGCTTCTGTAGTTCTGTCCAATTCCTGCATGTCTGGTTTGGTCGCTTTCAACTATATCTGTGATATGGTAAATGTAATAAAATCAGGTGTTGTTTACATCGCTTCTATTGACGTCAGCTAGTAATTATAGTGTAAGATTTTTTTAAAGGTCCAAACACACAGACACACACAGAAAATGCACACACAGTCAATTTGGATCTTATAGATCAGGCTTTTACAATAATGTTTCTTATCCACAAGGACATACAATTAGATAACTACTATTAAACTGTAAATAAACCAGTTTAAAGCTGAAAGAAAATATGTTATGGCACATTGCATGGATTTTAAGCCTACAAGACTAATAAATAAATAAAATTCCAAGATTATTATTATTTTTTTAATTCAAAATAAATGTAATTCCTAATTGGTCCAGAAGAATTGTGAGGCTGTGTAGCAAAAAAAACACATAACATATGTTCAAACTGCTGGAGTATTATAAGCATTTTAATCCTCCACAGTGCTAAAGCAACATGTTTCAGCACTATGACAACACATTGTTATTATTTCTTATTGCCTTAGTAGATGATTAAATTTTTTTAAAAAAGCACACACTTCAGTCACAAAACAAAGAAGTTCCAACAAGTAAGCACAGTGGCTGATCACCCCCCACAGGCCCATGTGCTGCTAAACTGAACTGCACTGCCTATGTTTCTGCTACCGTCCTCTTTTGTTGACACAGCATTTTGTCGTGCTGCTCTCCGTACCTTAAAAGCTTTCCGTTTGCCAAAAGTGGCACGCATCTGAAAGGCTTCTACTGTAAAAGTAGCTAGTCACCAAGGTTAGTGACTAACTACTAACTTAAAAATCAGTCTACTTCAAGACACGTTTGGTACTTTTTTTGTGAGCTCAATCTTGAATATTACAGGTAAGGACACAGCTGGTTGGATGAGGAAGTAAGGGGGGTTTCAGTGCACCTTTCATTTGATGCCATCGCTGGTACAGTGATAAAACCCCTTGGCACAAACCATATTGGTATTCTGCAACAACTGTTACTGCTGTGGCAGTTTTGCATGAGATGACTTGTCAATCAAATATCATTTCCCTTGTATTTTCTGTTGAAGTTGATTAAATTTGCATTTCTGTGGGTGGTACTATTTTCCTTTTTTGTTTGTTCCCTACTTGTGCTATCTACCCAGTATGTATTACAGACAAACTGCTGGCAACATAAAATGCATCATTCCCTGTGTGGCAGAAGATATCTTTTGGGAAATACCTTACAGACAGTGGCTGTTTAAAACAGGAATGTAACAGCGTTGGTGAAGTTACTATACTTTGAACCACTGTTGTGCAACTGTATGTCTGCTGATAATGTGGAGTAGCAAAAATGTATATGATACTGTGACAGATTTTTACTTAAAGGAATAATTGTGCTGCCAGGTATTTTGTAGTGAAATTAAAATGTGCTTTGCAGCAGTTTTACAAAACAAGCTTTTCTGCCTGGATGTTGCCAACAGGTAGACAGGTGCTGTTCTATTCAGAGGACTGACGCTGGGAAAAGAACATTGTGTTTACGGCTGAGAAGCCTTTCGCATAGCTGTGTCTGCTTCTCTCTTCTCCTCTCTCTGTCTCCTTGCATTTCCTCCTCTGTCTAACTAGCACCTCCGCAGCCACATCAGTTTGATGGTCAACTTTATTAAGATGAATGAATCTCATCTTCCTTCACTTTGCTGCAGAATATTCCCCATGTGTGGGGGCGCTCCAGTGGCTCACTGTAGAGTGCGTATTGTATTATTCCCTCATGGTGCAAGTTCGATTCCATCCCGCACTCTTTGCTACATGTCATCCTCTCTCTCTCTCTCCCTGTCTATCTATTTTGTCGCTATCAATGAAGCAGAAATGCCAGAAGAATAATCTAATTGCAGCGTACTTTAGGCGCTCAGCTATCACCTTGGGTATCCTGACAGGATCTCCCTGGAGGTCACCTTGAGGATGTAAGTTCACAGTCCCGGAGCAAACGTTTTGTTACCCTGACAAAACTGCTGCAGCATGACTCAGTTACAGTGTCTGTCTGCTGAATAGGATTCAATGTACCCAGCAGAATGTACAGTAATAAATCACAAAAGAAAAACAAGTGGAGAGAATGATGGGAACAGGGGAGTGGAGGTCGACAACCTCAATGTTTTCTGAACAACATGCATTTAAATTCTCTGATATGATGAAGACTAGGGAGGCGTAAAAGCGTAAAAGGCGTTTTTGGAGTAAAAGCACAACCCTGCATCTGTTCTTTAAGCCCAGCAGGATTGGAGACAGTAAATGTAATTGATTACAAGATCAATTTGATTATTTAGTGCTGCTCACAGTGGGGAATAAACGACAAGCAGATTATGGGTTGACTATTAATCTACTATCCTCAGCAATCACATTAACTCGGGAACTTCAAACGCTGATCTGAGTTGAAATCCTGTTTTTAAGCCATGCTAGTGGCGTGTCAGGAGGGATGGCAGAAATGTTTGGCCAAATTGTTGGTCCAGTCTAAAGTCTGCCCAAGTATTTAGATCAAATGAGTTGAAAGCTGCATTGATTAATATTTTCTGAATAATTTTCTGATCACATGATCATGTGCAAATTGAAAGGAGTTGTTCATAGTGATATTTATTTATTTATTTATTTTTGGAGCATAGGGGTGTTTCACTCAACACACGTGTGTGTTTGGATCTCAGTTGGAAAAAATGATTAGATTTCCAAAGAGCGTGGTTGAGGCCTAATTTCATTTAATTAATTTCTCCCTTGTCCTTCTCCCCCTGATCTAATAAGACGTGTGAGGGAGGTGTGGGTGAAGGCCAACAGCTCTGTCTTACTACAGCTCCATATCAAGCCGCCGTGTGTGCTACAGTTAGCCATGTCTACTTTAGTTAGTTTCACTTAGTAATATGACATATTACACAAGATAAAGATGCTCTAACTTCTGACAATGTGGAGCTAAGTTGATAAACTCCTTAGAGTAAGAACATAAGAACATGGTCTCTTCATGTGTAATGTGTAATAAGCATTAAAGCCTCACAGGGCCGCTAGTGTGGCTATAGACTTTTTGCATTTAAATGTGATGAAAACTGGCACGACTGTGTGCATACTCTACTAATTACAGGATTACAATGCCTGTTCCAGTCTGTTGTAGAAAAGATCATGGACTGCTGAAAAGAATATAACAAAACACAGGCCTTAATCTAAATGAATACAAATGAATAATACACACAGCTGTTTATTGTATCTATAAATAACAAGAAGGTGTTCTTTTAAATAGCAATTAAAACATCACTGTACTATCTTCTAAGCAAAAAAGGTACCAACAGGCCTAATCATTCTGAATCAAGGTCAAGGAGTAGACAATATATTCTGCTGAAAAAGAAAAGTTGTCTTTGTTGTTTTTGCCAAACTTCGGGCTTTTTTTTTTTTTTTTTTTGCTGTCTCTTTCTTTACCCACTGTCAGACACAGCTGACATTAGTATTCTGATACAGCCTCCTTCAAACAGTGTTCAGTGCCAGCCACTTAATTTGTCATTTATTGCTCCATGACAACTGAAGTAATTGAACCTCTTGCCCATGGACAAGATCTGCCAGCCTTGTGGCCGTTTTCTCTCATTGTGGGAGAGATGGAGCTACAGGACCTTGGTGCAAATAAGGGCACAGATCTCATTTTATGGGTCAATGAGATGGTTAGTATGTATCCAGGCAACCAGGGCCTCTGAGATGTTTACTACATGCCTCAGATCCCCAGTAAAGGGGTTAAAAAGAGGACAAAAAGAGGAAATTGGAGAGTATAAATAGGGTTGAAAATGAAGGTGCAATGACAGATGAAAATAGACCTTTGTGATTCTTTATTACATGTTTTGTTGAGATAAGTGATTATAGGAAATTATATAAAAAACAATTGCAAACTAATTGCGTAGCTACAGACTGGGAATAATTTGCGTGTTTCTCTCAAACATCATGCACCTGGAAATTAAAGTGATTGTGTATCCTATAAATTTACGATGAATGAAAGATTCATCTCTGATATGTTGCTTCTGCAAAGTAGCGATCACCCTGGTCCATCCATTTGTTTTTGTGTGTTTGTCTCTGACCAACCGATTGTTCTCAAAAAATAATGGCTGGATTGACATGATTAATTTTGATGACCTCCAACCTTTCCTGCAGCGCTGCCACTGAGGCCACCTCTGCATTTCCTTAATTGTAGCCATCTTCCTCACTCAGGGCTGACTGTGAAAGTAACATATTGAACATACAGAACGCTTGTTCTGCCATGGGTTCAGCGTTGACTCCATGTATGTTGTCATGAATGAGCAAATAATATCTGGATTGGGATTTTCACTGAAGAAAGCAGATGTAAAAACACTCAAGATGCATTATGAACAGATTCAAATCCAATTGCCCAAATTACTGCAGGAAATGTCCTGAGACACGTTCTAGTTAGACGTTACACTGTACAAGTTTTGGCATATTCACGTCTTGAGGCCACACATGATAATAAAATCTCCCTTCAATGCATAATATCACATGATATTCCTATCCAGGACCTAAAGCTGAATAATCCTCTTAATAAGCAGAGTCTGAAACATGAGTATACAGTATGATGGAAAATGAACCGTCTTGCCATGAGTTAGCGACAAGCCTCCATTTAAGACAGTCGCTAACTTTGTCTGTGTGTCATTTGGTGCCGGACAGATACCGTACAGTGGGTTTATCAGAGCTTTTTCACTGAAAACAGCTAACTGCTGCGACTGGTGGATGAGAGCAGTTACAGTGAACCAAAACATTAAAGTTGTGCGTCGTGAAACCTAAACAATTAGCTGAAAGCTGCTAAAATGCTCCATGGAATGCGGAAAACTGTAAAGTCAGGCAATAATCATCTGTGGTTTCATCATTACAAGCGACACCTTTTACATTACACATAGAACGTGTTCCAGTGTTGATACAAAAACATGAATTAGTGAAGCTTTGCTTTGAAATTTTTCCATTTGAAAGAAACAAGAACAAACATTTAGAGACGTGGAGCCCTCTATACACTTGGCAGCATGGCAGAAGGTGGAGGATGAGCAAAGCTGGATGTTTTGTTAAACTAATAAAACTATTCACATAGAGGTGTGAAATGAATGTGACCCTGTGATGGGCTCCATTCTGAGCTGAATGGAGCCCATCCATTCTAATAAGAGCTGCAGTAACTAAAAATAGCAATGAAACAATAAAAACTGAATGAGACACATTTGCTTAAAGAGGATTCCCAGTTCGGTAATAACACACTCTGTAGCTTGGCCTATCTTAGCCTTTTCTCCGAGATGTAAATGAGAAGGGCTCCTATAGGATTCTGGTGAAATCAAACTGCCATACTATCTAATAGGAAATATATAAAAATACACATCCCAACTTCTCCAGTTAGTAAACTACAGAAGCCATGTTGTGTTGTTGACCTATGCTTTAGGAACAATATACCCAAACATGTTTCTTACAGCTATGGGTTACATGCCACGGCATTCCCATCTCCAAATTATTGTATTACAATTTTAATAATTTGGGCTGTAATTTGTATTAATTATTTGTGAAATAATTTCCCCATCAAGTCCAATAATTCCTCCAGTTAACCATTACTGTCTACTGTCTACTATTTAATACTACGCCGTGTGGAAAATAAAGTTAGACAGAATTTCAAGCTAAAGCTAAAGTTTCACTTGATGGTGGTGCTGGGGGACAGGTCGTGGGGTCACCAAAATCAATTGGTGTCCTCCTGTAGGGAGCATGTGCAGCCATGAATAAGAAACGTTGTGTTTATGGGGTTTTTTTGGTGGCAGCACCAGAACAAAATGTTGTAGCTTCCCAGTCAGTGTAATTTTTAAAATACCAGTCACATAAACAGTCAGTGAGTCTGAAAATGCCAGCACCTCTTTAGTGTTTGATTCTCTGAAATCAAATTCTGAAAGGTTGACTTGCATTGGTAGGAAAAATGCAGAAACACGTGAGAAAGTCTTCATTTAAAAAAAAAAAGAAAGAAAAATCTTATTTTAAAGACAAATAACTCTGTAACCTCAAAAATTATCATATTCTTGTGAGGGAGAGTTGTTCTCATTTCAGTGGAATGTATCTACATCTTTGATATAAATCACTTCAGAAAGACTAATTAGCCATGTGGTCTTGGTACTCACCATGTTACAGTATACTCGGCAAAGGTGAAAAGTACAAAAGATGTGAAGAAAGTCACACTTTATAAGATCTAAGAAGTCTAAGGCTTGTCTCATGTCCACATAAAACTGCTTATTCAGTCAAGTCACAATAGGATTACAACAACAGAGCTGTGCAGAGATGCAGCTAATTGTATTTCTAGCTGCAATTTCAAACCAAGCTAATTATCTGTGTTTGGGTTAATGATGGGTTACCATTTTGGTGTCAGCAGTGTATTTTTCCCACAGCAGTGTAGACAATGGGACACAAGCTGGGATGTGTTATCATTGAAACATAAAAATTGTTTTTCTTTGCCTTGTTACTGGTGTGGGTCTAGGGATGACAATGTTGGTTGGTTGATGAACTGAAATATCTGAACAACTATGGATTGCCATTCAATTTTGAATATTCATGGTCCCCAGAGGATGAATCCTAATCACTTTGGTGATCCCCTTACTTTTTAACTAGCTGCATCATCAGATCAAAATAAAAATGTGTTTGGTTTATGACCTAATACCGGCAAAGCTAATGATATTTCCATCAACCTATTTTTGATTCAAAACTATATTAATTAAACTGTATATATATTAATAACTGTGCTCAAGGGTTGGCTCTCTTAATATGGCTCTATGTTGACTAGCCAACTGTGTTGTGCATAACGATTGCAAAGACACTGATTGGTCAGACATTGGACAGTTTACTGTGTTGTGGCAATCTAAAAACAACTGTCAGCAAGGCAACATAAACACGGTGGTGGTGGGGTGTGTGTGTGTGTGTGGGGGAGACCCACACATGTCAGTGAGACCTCATGTCTCACTGGCTCACAACAAGAAAACACCACCAGCAGTGTTGGGTGGCTGCCCAGGTAAGAAAGATGCGGAGCTGTGTTTTATCTTTATTAAAGAATACTGCCCTCTGTGTGTCTGTTACTTCACTTTCATGATGGAGCTGTGTGCTAAAGGTGTGGGGACAACAGGAGTTGATGGCCACAGTTAGTAGAGAGCTGCTTTCATTTAAGCCTTGTTGGACAGTGCAGACATTTGCCTTCCATTTTACTGCATGCTCACAAAATAATTCATTCCATCTGTACAATATTAATCCATTTTTATCTGGATTTCATAATGAATCAATCAAGGTTGTATTCAGTTTGTCCACATTACATTTATATTTGTCAAAAATAAAATATTAGCAGCAACCATACAGAAAAATCACATTGCTCCTACTTTTCCCACTTTTCTCACATGCAGATGCACTTGGCTAGGACAGCACTGACTGGCAACAATGACAGTAAACATCTGTTTTCATTGTTATGTATTGTAAGTTGTATCCATGTCCAATGACTGGAGCCAGTCCCAGTGTGCACTGGGCGGAAGGCATAAAAACTCACAGACAGACACAGTCATACTCTCAGTCACACCTACAGTATGAGCAATTTGGAGTCATCAATGCACCTGGATTAGTTTCAGTGATTGTGTGGGTGTGTTGTGTATCTATGATGACATTACTGTACATTGTGTGTAGTGGGCAGTAATATCATTTAGTAATTTACATGTGTGTGTTGGCATGTGTGTTCTGAAAAGTTCATCAGTGAAAACAAGAAGCAGTATTTGTTAATAGTCAGCGTGACAGCTATTTATAAGGAGGTACACCACTTGTAATTTTACTGCTGTTAAACAGCTGCAAGTTAATGGTTAGAGAGAAAAGAGACAACAAAGTAAAGTACCAGTAATGTGGATGTAGCTCCCTTGTTTGTTTAATTGCTACTGTTCTTATCTCGACTGATCAGACAAACACAGGTGTAATACCCACACAAACCATGAATTTATCATTTTAGCACTATACAAGAAATTAGTTCCTGATGCTGCAATACAATTAAACAACAAAACATTAAAACAACAATCAAATATAATCTCCACGAAGCACTCATCTATAAATACATATAGCCTAGGTTTGAGTACATTTGTTGTAACTGTATTTAGAATTATAGATTGCATTCGATTGATTTCAACAAGTGGTAGGAAGGAGAGCTCTAAGGGATGCTCATGCAGCTCTGTTTCTACTTTTGTAGATGAGTGAGTAGGCAGCCATTTGCTAACAAGGCAGACATAACAACCTGTTCAGCTAATATGAAAACAAAAGTATGTAAAACAAGGGATGTGTCCAAAATGACTCCCAAATTACTGTCTGACATTTTAAATGAATTCTGAGTGGAAAATGGACAATAGACCAAAAAAGGTAATGTCCACGGCCACGTTTCATCCACAATGCAAAGTGTTACATTTACAAAAATGACAGTTTTGTAACACTACATCTGTCAGTGAGGATACATGATGATTCATGAGTGTCCAAAATCTCAGTTTACAACGAAGTAAAATACTGAGTGTCTACTACAAGAAATAATAAACTGGCAGAGATGTAGTTGTGTCCACATCCTATCCTCTACTTAGGCCTTCACCAGACAAAAGGCCAACATGACAAAGAGCAAGGTTAATATGGACACCAAATGGATTTTACCATGCTGACGTCAAGTCCTATCTATGCATCACAGGACTTAATTCATAATGAAGGCAAAATGCATTATCAGTGCTGGAAAGAGTCACAAAAACAGTGATCCTACAAAATATATCAAAAATATATCTTTATTTTTAAATGATTTGTTGTAAAATATATTTTCAAAATAATAAAGAAAGGTACAGCATAACAATAACAATGTTTCTGCCTCCTAGTGGTCAAAAATTGCTTAATGCTGCTCTAATGTGAGTTTCAGAGAATGAAAATACAAAATTCAGTCTCCACTAAATGAAATGTGGTTTACTGGGAAAAATCCCTATTTTTTGCTGATCCACTCATATTTATTGTATAAAGATAAGTACTGAATTAGATAGCATCAATACCAATACCCACAGTGAGTGTGGCTTGACAATAAAATGTCTTAGATTCCACAAATTGTTTTAGCATTTTTGTTCCTCTTGTGATATTGGCAAGGGCTGTTGCTGAGAAGTGAAGTGTGGTTATGTTAGAAGGACATGGTTAGGTTAAAGTTCATGAGTCAAATATTGAGTCAACACTGTCTTTAAGAAATAGCTGAGAGGCAAACAAAGCTCCAGATTGACTGGATGGATTCAGGAACCTGATAACCTGCACCAGTGATTTCTGTAAATAGAGCCCATGGTCGTTGGCTTCCCCATAAGCAATGTTTAATGGAGGTCATTTTGAGATGTCGGGAAGTTCAACTTTAGGATTATGTAAAATTATAATTATTATTACAAAATGAATTCTGCCGTAAAGTTTCCCTTGCTGCACTTATTGTAATCCTACTGGAGCTTTCATAACTGAGTGGTAGAAGCCTTTCTGTGAGTGTAACCAGTAGTAATGGAAATACACAGTTAACCAAGAGAGAAATTCACAGAAAAAATCTCTCCATTCAGCATCTTTCAAGTACATTACCAGGAACATGATGGGGTGTCAGCGAGTCCGTTTGCCAACACACAAGCTTTAGGGGCTAATTTAGGGCCCTTGTCATGGGTTTCCAGTATCTGTTGTGGTAATTGTCACTGAATTGGAAAAAGCCATCGCCAGCCGCCTGACTCTTAAATTGCTGACAAACAGTACATGATGAAATATTTATTCATAATTTCCACAATGAAAGAAAAAACATTGCTTTCCTGACTTTGCTGTTGAACGTAACTGCCACACATGTTGGCTTCACACAACTCTTTGGTAATGAATGTTAAGAGTCAGTGTGTGTGTGTGTGTGTGTGTGTGTGGTGTGGGGATGTGGGTGGGTGTGTGTGAGTAAGCTGTACAGAAAAAGGCAGGCCATGCATGACTCCAGCAGTGTGTGCGAATGTGCATCTCTCCATCTTGTGGGTTGATGTGATGCAAATTGAACTAAATGCTATTGCTCATGACGATTCATATCAACAGCATTGTTTCCTGCTCACTTGAGGCATTTGAATGCATACAGCCACTTTCTTGACTATTTCAAGTGAGTTGTGACATCATAATGTCATATTAGAGCATTTTACAAAGCGTACTGCTGTTTCTCTGTAACAGAATGTGGTTGGAAAAACTTTACCACTAAAAATGCATTGTGGGGAATAAAATCCTCTACATGGAAAAATAGTTCCCATCATTAATTCTGTAATATTTTACATTATAGTCTGAATTAAGCTGCTTTAATACGGAGGACTACATTTGCATTAAAAAGTGTTTTCAGTTTGGTTTGATTTGCTTAGACAGTATCCCACAAAATCAGGTTTGGGTGAAAAAAAGATGAAACTACAGAATAAAAAGTTACACTTTGTGACACATAGTGTCTGTGAAATACGGTTAAACTATCACACAAAAAAACAAAAAACTGTTTAACAAAAAGGAAAGAAATGAGAAAAAAATGACCTCTGGAGCAACAGAAGCACATGACCTCTGAGTCCTGCCACTGCAGCAAGCTCACACCTCTGTGCTCTATGGAAATGGGGATTGACTAAGATCCAAGAGTCACCAAAAACAGGGAGTTTTCAGTAATGTCAAACATGCATGGGCTGCAAGATCAATACAAAGTCCTGATCTCCAATTGATGAAATGCCTCTCCCTTTGGCTCCAGGGATAATCTCACCCACTGATTTATCTGTGCTAGGAATGCTCTGCAGAACATGCATGTATCACTGCACTTCATTCTCTTGTTGAAATTAAACTAAAACAATCACACACAGTTGCATCAATCATTTGTTATAATATCCAAAATCAACCTGTGTTTACTTTTACCTGACAAGGCTTCCCAGCTCCTGTGTGACCTATGATGTAAAGGTTTTTTTAAACCATGACCACCCTAACCTTATACAAGTAGTTATTATTTTAACCATGTCGATGAAAGTTCCCTAACCTTAACATTGTAGTTATTTCAATCCAAACCAGGATCTTTCTCTAACTGGAGGACATTTACAAAGCTGGATATGAGCCATGCCTACCAGCTACTGCTACTGCACCACGACTCAAAATAATATGTTACCATAAGCACATTCAAGGGTTTGTTCAGGTGCAGCTTCCAGCTCCTCCATTTCCTAGAGAACAGTAAATGGAGACTCCACCAGGGCAGGGAGCACGGTAATATATTTTACTGTGGTCTGTCGTAACCATTATAACATTTAACACTTGCTGGGATTTGTGATTGTGGTTTTTGGAGGCAGCGACAACTTATGTTGTGCATATATTAGATTTTAAAAAGCACTTACACTACCGTTCAAAAGTTTGGGGTCACCCAAACAATTTTGTGTTTTCCATGAAAAGTCACACTTATTCACCACCATACGTTGTGAAATGAATAGAAAATAGAGTCAAGACA
>JAVQJD010019879.1:0-14342 GCA_036023655.1 Nannoperca australis
CCCCTGTACAGCCTCCTAGATGATTGGGGCAAACAGTCCATGACTCAGGTGTGAGGGGACCTCCCCGCTCACAGACATTGCTTGATATGATAGAGGCCCTAATTGGCAGGGAGCTGAGCACTGGTGATATTGGGCCATCTTTACTACTGGCTGCAGAGCTTACAGTCAGAGCAGCTGCCTTTACTGATCAATATGCTTCCCATGGTACAGTGAAGTTTACTAGAATATGTGGTGGCAGATGGACTTCCCAGCCTCCTTAGGAAACAGGGGCATTGTTGTGCCTTCTTGATAAGGCTGGAGGTGTTAAGAGCCCAGGAAAGGTCCTCAGAGATGTTGACATCCAGGACTTTTCTCAGCCCTGTTTATGTGAATAGGGGTTTACCTGATGCCGTTTGTCTTCCTGCAGTCCAGCATTAGTAATTTTTGGTCTTTACAGAATACTAGTTTGACAGGCTATGAAGCTCCTCCTTGTCAACTGGGATTGGTCTGGATTGGATTGACCAACAAGCCTTGGTACTCAAGCATTTCAATGTATATCTTCAGTAAAGGGATCATATTGTACATTTACATTTACATTTAGGCATTTAGCAGACGCTTTTATCCAAAGCGACGATATTGTCCACAACATTGTTTATGTAATTGTTACAACATGTAATTTGACTTATATATAAATTAGGTTTGTCAGTCCCCTTAGACCAGTAAGTGGCTAGCTTTGTGTGTTGTATGTAAACAGACCTCATAAACCCAGTTGTCCCCATATACAACAATCTGGCCCTGACCCCATATGCCTGTCAAATGTCACATATTTTATATATGTATGATCTGAAAGTAAAATTATGGTTTTGAAGTGAGATTTGTCTTCTGCAGACTTTTAAGTTGACTGGATGTTGGGAAAGGTGGGTCCCTGTAAACCACTAAAAAACACATTGACCTCATAAACCACAAATCCCTGTATGTGTGTGTGTATATTATATATATAAAAAAAAATATTTTTTTATTTTTTATTTATTTATTAGGGCTGTCAACGTTAACACTTGAGATTAATCTGGAAATATTAACGCAATTAAAATTTTTAACACTAATTAATCGTATTATCAAGTTTGACCCCAACTTCCACCCATAATTCCAGCACAAAGTTTTACCTGACTGAATTACTAAAAGTTGCGGTGAACGCAGATAACACGATGACTGAGGAGACATTCGCCAGTGTGCTGAACGGCAAATTTGATTTTTAAAAGCTTCCAAATGGAGGTTTAGATAAAACCAAAGTTGTGTGCACATATTGCAGTGATGAACTGTCTTTCCACCGAAGCACAACAAGTCTGAAGTACCGTCTACGGGCAAAGCACATATTTGCCGATGTTAGCAAAGATGCTAGCACTGAGACAGGACCAAGCCGTGTACGTCAGACTACACTGGCAGAGTGCAGCCAGGGGAAGTCTGTGAACAAAGACAACAACTAACTCATTCATCTGGGTGGATGCTACTTTGCAAACAATTCACAGGCAAGCTGTTTACGTTCTCTTTGTAGCAGACGTTACTTTGTAACTGTTCTTTTTGTCGTTGTCTGCTAATTAAGTCTGCATTCATTATGGCTGTACCAAGCACTCCAGAGACTTTACTCTGCTAATGAAGAGATTCTAGTTCAGAAATCATCAGAACTAAGCTGAGATGTTATAATAAAGTAAAAGGAACTCTGATTCCTCTAACCAGTTTGTCATGCATTTCTTTTTTCCAACACCACACATTTTGTTTTATCCCTCCCCCCAAAAAAGTATTTTAAACGTGATTAATCACGATTAATCACAGCCTATTATTGTGATTAAGTCGATTAAATCTTTTTGACACCACTAATATATATATATATATATATATATATATCTGTAAGTGTGTGTGTGTGTGTGTGTGTGTGTGTGTGAGTGTATACATTGAATATATACATAGAATATTTTGTTGGTTTAGACTAAAGTGCTTTGTGATGTGCTACATCAAGTACTTTTACTAGTAATTTAAGTATTTCTTTAAAGTTGTCAGTCTGTCTCCCTGTCTCCTCTCTCCGGCCATGTTTGTGTTTTCACACTGCTATTTCTCAAAGGTCCACTAGATGCCCTCACACTTTCCCCTGCCATTCAAGTTTCTGCCACTCCCATCCGCCCTACAATCATCACAGTCCCCTCACCTGAGTTTACCTGCCCGTCTCCCCCACCTGCACCTCATCAGTCTCTTACACCGGCCCCCTTCCTTTGTTCTCTTGTCCGTTCACACTGCTTGCCATGTGCTTAGTTTCCATGTTCTTGTTTTGCCCTTTGTATGTTCCCTCGAGCTTCTGTAGCCTGGACCTGCCTGTTACCTGTGTTCCTGTAGCATGTCGGCTTCGGTGTAAATAACTAATTAAACTGCATGTGGGTCCATTCCCTGCAGCCTACACTACCCACTGTAACAAAAGCAACAGTACTTTCACACTTAAGTAAAATACTCTATTTTTATTTCCATCCCTGTTAATAGCTGATGTTAAATAAGTTAGTCAGATACTATTAGCTTGCCTTAATCTTTTTAACTTTCATTTTAAAATCTTGTATATATGTAAATAGTAACATAATGGCTACTTTCAATCAAACTGCTGTGCAGCCTCACAATGCTGCTAGCTTGGCTGTAGACTCTTAGTCTTGTTGTGCTAAGTATGTTCTCAACCAACCAAATAAATAAGTAACTAAAATAATTAAATATGGAGTTTGGTATGTTGGCAATAGGCACCTTATTCTTTGGCTTTACTGCTCAAGTTGCTAGTCAAATTTCCAGCTCCCTTTACCTTCCCCAATACACTGCTGAGTGACTTATTGCGTTTCCTCTCACAGCGTTCCCCTTTATGAATCCTAGACATTCTGTTAACACATGCAATTATAAAAACATCAATCCATCTGCCATCCTGCTTATTCTCATACCTTGTTCTTATATCACTTCTCACTCTATAAGCATATATCAATAGGAATTCAAATTAGGGACCTTTGACTCATTAACCTGCTCCTCTGACTTCAGAACTGGATCATTAAACCAAGTCAGAATAATCTCTCGAAAGATGTGGGGAAATCAAGATGAAAAATATTGATACTTTGAAAATATTGTATTATCAACTTCTAAAATCATTTTAAATTGCTTTGACAAAAATGTATTAAAACAAGGCAACATGCTGTTGATTATTTTCTATTCTTATGTTCAGGCTCGGTATGTGAACTTCCCCCTGTTTTTGTTCATAACTAGTTTATTTCGCGTTGGCTTAACATCTGCATTAATGCTTTGAAAACCATTTCCCTTGGAGCTTTGTTTTAATGACCGGAACAGCACAAACATGAATTAATGATCTTTAATGAGTAAGGGTGCTTCCTGTCATGAGGCACCCTTGCTCCAACTGCAATGCCCTGCATCATGCTGTTATTTTCCTCCCTGGGGTATCTGAAACCATATGTTACAATATTTTGAATGGCAAAATTTTCACTTGCTCTTCAAGGCCACCTCAGAAGTTTCTTTTTCATTTAAACTGATTCTTAATGCTTATCTTAGGATTTGAACTGCTTGACTTTCAGGACAGTCAGAACTCTGAGCTGAAGGTTCCTCCATCAGGTCACAGATCTTCCAACTTCAAAAACAATAATAATAATAACAAATGTCTTTGGCTGGCTGATATCTTCACAGTCTACACTTTTTTATTCTACCTGCAACTTATAAAACACAAGTTCCTGGGACAATAATACAATACAATACAATTTTTAAAATAAATTTTCCTACAAATTTACTGTATCTATAGCAGCTTTAACTTGAATGGTACTTTATGTGGAATGTGGACGAGACAAAATCAACCACAATACAAATATATTGGATATATTGATTTAGAAGTGATAGAGCTACATTTTGTTGTGTCACAAGTTTACCAGACCATCAGTCCATGCCTGGTTGCTGCCTACATCTATATGTTTTGTTAAGCGATTCAAATAGATCTGGTGTTGTACTCACTATGAATGCTGTTTAGTAGTCACAGTGCAACAGAAGAAGTACTGGACCGGTGTCTATGTTCCTAGCGAGGGGTTGTGAGTGAAGGACACAAACCAGAAACTGTTGCCGACTGTAGATAGATTTATCTACAGTTGATAGATTTCTTTGTAGATAGAACTTAAGCTGGCATTACTACCTTTCAATAAACAAAAAATACCCTTATTAGTGAATTCAGCTGGTTTTCACAGTAGGCTTAACCATAAACCATATTCACTCACAATACCAGACTAGATTTTTTAAATCTAGTTTCCCACACATTGTTTCACTGGGGTCTCCAGTGCAGTGTGTTGAGCTCTCGGGGCAACCTTTCTAAAGAGAAGCCTAAACATAGTTCTTGTCATTGTTATTCTGATATGGCAGGACAACACCACGTTGTATCTTGCAGGTTCATTATAGATTTAGCACAGCTTTATAATTAAAAGAAGAGACTGCAGTGAGGTGGGTGAAGGCCCTCGGCTATCTGTATTTCAGGAAACACAAGCGAGACAAATGAGAACACAAGATAGGTGGTGAAGAGGGATGGATTCCCCATGTCAGCACCAATTATTACATGTTTTGTGTTAAGTGAATTCCTAAAGTGTTAAAAGCAATGCGTAAACCTGAACCAATATTTGCTATTTTTAGCAACAGTCTGTTTTCTTTTTGTGACTTCTTGAAGATTTTAAACTTTTTCTTCAGTGATTTTAACGTGTGATAAAATGATTTAGAAAAGCAAACAAGTGAACAAAGTGAGGCCGTGCCCTATGGAGACCAAACTAGACTTTTGTCTTTGTGTTTGGCTTGTAGATAAATAATGGAACATGTCTGCTCCCACACAAAAGCAGTGAATATTAAATGAACAAAAAGAAGCTGTCAAATGGAACTCTGTGCTGCACATTTGATAAGTGTGCCTACAGCAGCCAGAGCACGCTGTTACTGCGGAGAGAGAAAGCAGTACATAAACTAAGCCTCACAGCCAACATCGGAACTCACTGCGCTTAATTCAGCCACGCAAACCAAAGTGCTCGGGCAGCTGCCAATTAGCTGTACAACCTCCTCCATTCAAGCCCCAAAGAAACATGAAATAGACGTCTCGACTGCACCTCTTCCAACTTCCAAACAACTAAGAGCATGCTACGGTGCAAGTGTACAGATGGGCTGCGATTCTGCTGTCCTGACTTCAGTGGGAAGTTCAGAAACGAGAACAGAGAAGCGCCTCGACCAAGAAGTGCAACCATACGATGTGTCGAGTGAC
This sequence comes from Nannoperca australis, assembly GCA_036023655.1. Lineage (NCBI taxonomy): Eukaryota > Metazoa > Chordata > Actinopteri > Centrarchiformes > Percichthyidae > Nannoperca > Nannoperca australis. The sequence continues at coordinate 5,282 of JAVQJD010019879.1, forward strand.
AACTTTCTTTTACGCCACACATATGTGACTATGAGCTGTCCTAAGAAGATTTAACAGCATTAGTAGTTTCAGGGAGTGCCCCAAAGCGACACGTCCAAGTGACAAATTCCTTTAGGGGCCTTATATGGGAAGTCGAGTGATGTTATAATAAAGTGACCAAGTCCACAAATGGAGGAGCCTGGTCTGGAAGGACAAAACATCAGACTTTAACATGGTAGACTGCTCGATTATTCCATAACCTCATGATAACTTAGTGTCACCCCCGTCATTTTAAAGTGACCTCACATGGTAGTTTGAGTGATCAAATATCCATACATCTTGAATGCTAAACAAAAAGGTGACCTAACCAAACCTTATGTAAAGTTTTGGTAACATTCTCTCCAGAGCCTTTGACTGTTATGACTTTACGAATTTATCACTTTTCTCAGTCTGGCGTTCCAGTGACTTGTGTCCATGAATTTGGCCATAGAGCTCCTATCTGCTTGCCATGTGGCTGGAATGCAGGGGACAGAGGCAGACAATGTAGGTCATGGTATCTGGGCTGGGGATGTGTTTTTGAACCAATTCCATAATCAATACGTTGAGCACCAATAATGAGCTGCTGCAGGCACCAGGGAGAGCTGCAAATGAGAGTGAGAGAGAGGTAGATAGTGAGCTTAAGAAAGAGTATTTTAAAAGGCTGACAGCAGAAAAGTTTTGGACCTCAAACTAAAAACGTATAGGTCATCAAAACTTGCAGAAATCATAAAAACTAACAAATCGTTTAACACATAACACACACACACACACACACTGATTGCTGTCATGTCCACTTGAAGTTTTTTAAGGGTAAACTTGATCAGAGAAATCAAAAAAAGGTTATCTTCTTCAATACACCTTACCTAGAAATATGAGAAATATATTATTCCCTCCTCACTGCCCATTCACACTCTGTGCCTCTGTTCATCATCTGCGATGTGAAAACGTCCCAATCGGAGAAAGAAGTTGGAGTGTATGTCCTGCTTTTAGCCGGTTATATAATCTTCTCTCCTGATTGGCTGCTGACAGCTGTACCAGGCGAACAGCAAAGGCCCAGTCACCTTTTGTCAAAAACTGGATCTAGGATTTAGGAATAACCAAACTAACTGCCAGCCATTTAAATGGAAAACCTTAACCATGTTACAAACTGGGCTGTACTGGAGAGTACTGTGAGTAAAAGTTTAGCTGTAAGCAGTGCACCATGTTTCCCCCCATAGCTGTATACGCTACTGATATCTTTTAGTACTAAACCTTTATACACAACGCAACCTGACTCAAATCTGCTGCTGCTGATACTAGCTCTCGTACAGACCCGCTGCCCCTTGTCACGTAGCTACCAGATACTTGGATACTATTCTCGCCGTCTGCAGATTTTGCAGACTTGCTGCTGCAGTTTGATTGACAGTTAGACAACATTAGTTAGTGTTTTCATATATATATATATATATATATATTCAAAACTCAAAATACTCTATACATTTAGAGGTCCAGACTTGGCTTACACAGGAAACATAACACTCGAATCCCCCAGCACTATAAGGGGTTAAATGAGGATTTGTTGTGCTTGTATTATACTCTGTTTATGGTAAAAACTAAATGGTATGTTCTGCTTTAGGGATATCTGAAATTGTATTACAAGATTCTTCCAGATATGAATATCCCTCCAAGAATCGCCACCTTAACTTGATGGAGAGATTTGTGAGTCCCTGTGACCCTAGTCTCCCATGGTAAATTGGTCCTGGGAGAGGGGCCAAACTTAGAGCAATTCCTTAAATAAATTGCCCAAGAAGAAGATGCAGCACCTCGCCCGAAACCGCTCTGAGGACTCGTGAGGGTTTTAAGGCCCTTTGTATCATTAGCTATTCAAGTAAGTTGAAACCCAGTACTTACATTTAAAAATGTAATCCTGCTCTGACACTGTTTGGGGACACCGTATTCTCTTGTGTGTAATGAATATCTTGGGATAGGTTGGGCCACAAAAGATACAGACATTGAATCCTATAAATTCGGGAAGAGAAGGCCACATTTCAAGAAGCCTGTGAAATGAGAGCCTTGTCATTGCTGTGATACATTCGGTCTTCAAATGTCTTTAAAGGATGCACCCCTGGAAAGCAGAGGACCTCACTTAGGGATGATGCGTCAATCCTGATCCAAGAATCCACTAAACCACCACAGACAACTGTGAACTCTTTCCAGAACCACCCTACCTCTGTGGGCTCTGTAGCCAGTGACAATTTTGAACATGTCATGGTACCATCAGAACGCCCCAAACCCAAAACTGGTCCAGCTTGAGAAGCAATCATGGAGAGCCAATCTCCATACATTGAACAATCCTGATGGCATTGAGGATGGTAAAGACCTGCTTAAGTCCATTCCTGTGCCTCCTGAACTGGAGAGAGCCCAATGGAACCCAACCTTTCAATCTGTTCAAGGACATTCCCACGCACAGTCCTTGTTTGTTTTTCCAGATTTCAGCAGGAGGCTGTGCTGCGCTGGACCAGGAGCCACAAACTGAAGTACCAAGGAGCCATTTTAAGGATCTATCAAGACCTCAGTGCAGCACTCGGTCTGCACAGGGACACGGTTTGGGAAGGGACACCCATAGATTTCTGCAACCTGCTCTGTCTGTTTCACTTTATCCCAATGTATCTTCATACATTACATTCTACTGTCCACTGTTCCTGTGCTGTGACGGCCATGCCCCTACCTCCCATCCTGTGTCTATCTCACTTTGCTGACATTCCTTAAGCGGCTTCTCCCTCTCTCTCCTTGTGTGTGTGTGTGTGTGTGTGTGATTGTGTGAATGGTGCAACCAGCTGCAACCGGTTCCACAATCAACACCTCAACTTATTCCCTGCTAAGCCACTGCCACACTGCCAGATCCCAGCCACTACCACTTAGTCTTGGTTTCTTGCCAGCGTGTTCTGTTATCATTTGCTTTCTTTCAGTTTCGTCTGCTCCGGCTCCAGCCTCCTGTCTACTAGTCCTCATCTTGCCTGCCTTGCTTCCCTGGTCTGGACTCCTGTTTTACTCCACCAGTATCTGCCTCAACTTCCCCAGCAAAGGGGAAGTGCAATAACGTTTACAGATATATATATATATATATTTTTTTGTATATATCCTTTATATTCTTTTTATTTCTCTTTTATTTATATTCTACTGTTTATTGTTCTTTCTCAAAATCTTTATCAAGCAGTGCAACTGTACAAAAAGCAGTTTCCCTTCAGGGATCAATAAAGTATTCTGATTCTGATTCATCATCAATACCTTCAAGATATGGTTTCAGTTTAGACAGAACTTTGGATTCAAACACTTTAACCTGAGTCTCGTGCATGTGTATATATGTTTTCCACCTGGCAACATTTAGCTTGGATGGCCGTTTGTGCGCGCGGTTGTCTGTGTGTGTCTGAGTGACCGGATGAAGTGTTTTGGTTGCATTCGTGCATTCTGCATGTGAGATTAACTGTTGTGCTGAGCTGAATGTTGCTAATGAGAATGTGTGTGTGAAGTGTTCTGAAAAAGTAAAGTCAGAGAAATGTAACTTAGAAATTGTAAAAAAAACACTAACTATAATTATTATTGGCTGCTTCAATCATGTTGTGCTGTGCTGGAGCTACTGTGAGCAATTAAAAATCATGAAAATAAGCAGGAGGAAACTCGATAAAACAGGTTAATGCATTGCTGCTCTTTTTTTCAAGGCAAAGTGCTTTGGCAAAGTAACTTCATAATGAATGTCTCACTCACTGGACCTGGCTTTAGTCTCACTTCTGTGTGTCCAATAGGACAGTGGCGCCGAGTTTACACCTGTTTTTCTCGAGACGTTGAATTACACTTTCCTATGCTGCAGTGCCCTGGTGCAGCAGCTATTTGTATTTTTTTCTATTTGCACCTCTTAACAGCACTGCCTTAAAATACAGTGTATGAGACCGAGGTGGCAATCTTCACCTGTGCTGCTTTTCTTCTATTTACCAGTGCAAAACCTCAGTGCGGTATTGTGTTTTTTTGACACATACATGTGGCAGCATTCAGTGATGCTAGAAGCTTCACTGTAGCCAGAAGAGAACTCCATGAGGGGGGATTCAGTCTCTTCTCAGCTGGCTGGGACACTGACTGATGAGTGGAGAGTAGAGTCAGATCCATTCAGTGAGGGGTGGGGGCTTCAGCAGTTAGAACAGCAGATGATTCATGTGGTTTTTTTTGTTGGCCAAACCTGATTGTTTCAGCGCATCGCCACAGATGCATCACCACATCCTGACAGTGATTTGACACGGACTGAATTATCTCTGAGTCATAATGAGAAATACCAACGCAAGTCTGTTCCAGTCACAAAGAAAGATGGCGAGTATCAGCAATAATTATTACCAGTAAAGGACAGCATTTTAACTGTTACTGACTCAACAGTTGAACTCAGTGTTACTTCTGCCCCAGCTGCTCCCTAGTCACACACACCTAATCTCTTCTGCCTCCTCGTTTGTTATGAAATCATATTTAATTTAGGATATGCTTTCCTTTTGAGGGAAAACTTGTGAGGAATGATAATGAGGCAGGGAGGATTTTGGTCTCAAAGCTAACTATTAACCGTAATCATCCTGTGTCAGCAGTTTCCAGCCCTTATCTTTGACTAGTTTTTCTGGAGCAACACTCAAGTAATTAACTCTATCTGGAGGTTATCCACAGAGGAGGAGTCACCAGGAAAACAGCAGCAAAAAAAAAAAAAAAACGTAAGGTTGCTTTTGTTGGTCCGTGTTACATGAATCTTTTACTGAACTGCAAGCATCAACAAAACTACTAGTTGGCCTACAGATAGACGTGGCATGGGGTCATCATTAAGAACATGGTAGCTCTGGACAGAATTATCTTCCTATAGATGTATACTAAGCTTTATGTCACGATGTTCCTTTTTTATTTGATGGCTATGTTGAACAAACATGCTCTAGATTCCTCAAGCAATGAAAATGTCCAATGCAGTCATTTCAATCCATTAGGCCTGCATGCTTGTCTTCATTTCTTCAGGATCATTTGAGGGGCAGCTGACAGAGGCCCAGCAAGGCTAAACAGGGCTTACTTTATCCCATGTTTGTACATTTTGAAATCAGATTCATGGTTTAAAAGGACAAAAGATGAACATTTCCAACAAACTGTGCGCTCCTGCACCATTAAATGGTGGTGACTCTTGAACCCTGTGTCCTAGACATTAGGTTCATATGCTTTGTGGTTTTGCCTAGAAAACCTAATTTCTGCCTGGATTGTGTTCATTGGTAATGTTTATTGTGTGGTTGGAGGGTGTACAAAATGCTACATTTAGGTTTAGACTACAACAACACTTTGGTTAAGGAAAGATTGTGATTTTGGTTCAATATTGATAAAGTAAACATGTCCTGTCTCATGTCATTGTTGACATTTTCTGTAACTGACCATGATCTTTCAATATAAAGTGCTATATAGTGCCAACCATGACTTTGCAACTTTTCTGTATATATTCTTTACAATCATTACATTTCAATAGAAAAAATGTCTGCATTTGCTGAATGTAATTTTTAGGAGAAAGGTTTGTGCTATTTCCTTGTAAACATTACTTTAGCCTTATTTGACACCCCATTAAGTGGTAGGTAGTTTCCTATTGGGAAAGAACACTGAATATTCAGACTTTGAACAACACCCTGGTATTTTTCTATGAACAGTATGTTTGAGCTTTTTCCGGTATGTTTTGTTGTTGTTCTTGGCTTTAAATTCTGGTAGCTGTAATGTGTGACACTTTTTTGGTGGGATGACAATACTCATATGGAAAAGACACTCTCTATCACACTGTAACAAAAACAAAAAGTTGTTAATAATGTATTTTTTTTAAATTGCTATTAATTACTGTAAACAGCAATACAGTATATTACAGGATGCCGGTTACAGGAGCTTGTTGTATATGAATTACAGTAATTTATTGTTTATCTACTTTACATTATCTTGCATTGTATTCAAATACAATATTGCTAGAAGTTACCTAGCAACTGGAGTTGTGAGATATGTGGCCTGGCAATAGAAAAGAAAAGATAATATAAGATAAACCCTTATTAGTCCCTCAATGGGGAAATTACAGTGCTACAGCAGCAATGATAGTTATAGATGGTGAAAGTGCAAAAACAGTAATAGATGAAAAATGTAGCATGCAAACAATAGAATGAATATATATATATATATATATATATACAAAAACGAATTAATTTACATATATATGAATATTGCTGTTGCACAGTGAGAGTTTTCAGTTCTATTTCGTGTATATACACTGGGAGCAGTGCAGATTGTAAAGTCTGACAGCCATAGGAAGGAAGGACCTGCAGTATCTCTCCTTTACACACTGCGGGTGAAGCAGCCTGTTGCTGAAGACCTCAGGTAGTCTTCTGTGGAGTCTTCTGTGGAGGCTCAGTGGCCTCTGAGTAGGACAGAGTGAGACCTTTTGCTAGACGGATAAACAATCTTTATCTCAACTTGGGCTACATGGAATTTCACTATGTGCTCTGGTGTTGTGTATTCCCTTGACTCCTACCAGGGAGCTGCTTCTATGCTGGATGCGTTATCAAAAATGTCATCAAGCTGCCAGCAGGGGACTTTTGCACTTTTAGTAACTCTAAGCGATTGACCGGCCAGTGGGATTTTTCACAGGGAAAAACCATTTCAGAAACATGTCTGTCAGCGTTTTTGGGAGGCGCAGATAAGTGTGTTACACTGCTGGGGATGGAAGAATGGAAAGAATGGAGGGAGGAGAGGGGAGGGAGAAGAAGTGACCGAATGACACACAGGAACTGGGTGTGCTGATGTGGAGAGAGCAAGACGTTGAAGGAGAATAAGGGCACAGTGGAGAGAGAGAGCACAGATAGATGGATAGACAGGTTTTCGGGTGGGTACGTAGACAGGCAGACCAGTCAGAGAGAGAGAGACAGAGAGAGAAGCATTGGGGGGATGAGAGCAAATAAATAGAGTGCATCTCGCTGATTTCTATCTCTATCTGCTGCCTCCTGTAATGACACCAGTGGGAGGTGATTACTGTGCAGAAAATAAAGCACGTCTTCCCTGCTGATCACCAGAGAGCCTCCTCCACGTCGACGGCTTCCAGAAAAACCTTTACATCAAGAAGGCCATTTATTTCCAGTAGGCTGCATGACCAAGGTTGCATTAATGTTTTCATAAAATCACTTCAGTTGCTTATTTTCACTTGTTTTACATAAGATTATAACAGGTGTAATCTTCCTCATTGGTTTCACTGTTCTTTTTCTATTAGATATACTGAAGACTGATGTCATGATTACTATGGTACGAGAATGGCAATATATTCACATTTTTCTTAACCAATCACAATCTTTTCCTGACCTTCACCATTATGTAGTTTTCATGCACAGATCATTTACTGTAATTTCCAGACTATAAGCTGCTACTTTTTTCACACGCTTTGAACCGTGAAAATAATCTGTGGTTTTGCTGAATCATTCAAGGTTGCCATTCTCTATATAACTAAATATGAATTTAATTTGCAGAAGATGAGGCGGGGTTAGCTAAATGTATTTGGAAGAGAAAACAAAGGCAAACAATTAAATAGTCAAACTATCTGCAGTAAACATCCATCGCAGTTTGCAGACCAACTTCCTGGTAGAACTTGGACCTACTGCTTGCCGTAGCTGTGTTTTCCTGTGCAATGAGTTTATTACTAACATTGCAATTATGCTCCCTCTCAGTTTTACTTCAGAATAAAGTGTTGTAGATAATCTGGATAAACAGCATCTTGTTTACAACCTTTCTGATACTGACTGCTCATGTTTCTTGCCCCGTTGTTGGAGATGTCACTGTGTTCCCAGATCTCCACAAATAACTTGGTGAGTACGTCAATCTATGAAAATAAAACTCAAAATGAAAGGCTGCTGATAAGACTCAATACAGACCAGTGATCCACCAGGGATATGTGGCTGCACTCACAGTATTGTCATAGACCACTGGAGGACTGAATTAATGATGCCGGAGTAGCATTTGACAGGAAGGCTGCATTCAAATAACTACTGGGTATCATATAACAATAAATGTCAATGGTTGATGAATGTGTGGGATGCTTTTTTATTTGTTTTTCTGTTGTTGTTTTTTAGACCACTCACAAGATAAATAACATTTGACATGTTTCTATGAGAGAGAAAGGGGATTAGAGAAGGGGGGGTTCCAAAGCATGAATTTTAGATGTTCACAGCCGTTTCTATTTAGATTTTTGAGTGCGAGTTTGCACACAGACACAAGAAAGAAGATATGCAGAGATGTGGGAGAGTTGTATTAAAATCTCCTTTTCCCCATCTGTAAATTACTGGACTTCAGGCCAGCAGTAGAGTGAAATGTGAAATTCCCATCCTTCCTTCTCTGCTGTGCTATCCAAAAACAGATCTATCATAAAAACCAATATGTGCAACATAGAACAAATAAAGACGAGAATATTAAAAGAAATATCTTATACCTCTCTACCAATACCAATTAAATATCTCTACCAATATTATGAAATGACAAAACAAACCATTATGAAACAATAAATCGTATGTGTGAAAACAGATGCTGCTTTTAACCTAGTTTTGCTAAGGGTTCATGAGATCTTGCAAAACAGCATTTTTTACTATGCGTTTACAGATGTTGGGAATAAAGAAATCACGCAAGCTGAAAATTAAGTAATATTAAGTACATTTTAACTGCATTTAGTTATATGACATTTATCTGTAAAATATCAAGCTATTAGTGAGATTTTTGTTCATTTATGGATGAAAATGAACTCATTAACTACTCTGGCAAATTGACATTGATGTGAAAATCGAAATGTTGCCTACTGTTCATTGTCCCTGGTGAATAAATAAAATGACCATAGTTTTACATAAATTACTGCCACCTAACCATGGATGTATTTCCCTGCACCAAATGCATAACTGCAATGCATTGTGGGCTCCCACAGCCCTAGAGGGTCGATTTCACCAAGTTAAGTTTTCAGAGAAATGGAAGGACACGTATGACGGTGGCGAGGATCCACCAG